>JAITYZ010002623.1:0-20630 GCA_027744595.1 Paronellides praefectus
CTTTACTTCACCTTCACCTCACCTACAACCACAACAGCACTGTATACTTTACTATTGCCTATTATACTTTTTATTTGTGCTTGACGCTACGGTACATAATCCTCAAATCTCCTGCAATGTTTTAATATAGCATTATATGACATAAAGAAATAAAACTTTTAATTCATTATGTTCGTCCGTCTGTCGGTTGGAATGACTAAATCATGTCTTGAATTGAATTGGTATTTAGCTAAATGAGTAGTATATATTTACTAACCAAAGAAAAGGTGTGATATATGTATTTAAAACTCATTATATGACATGTCAAAACTTCTAGTTTGTTTTTGTCCATTCCCCGTTCGGATTAATTTCAGCTATGTCGGGACTCGATTAAGCCTCCTTATTAACAGGAGTATAAAACATCACACGTAAAGCTATGTATGTAAATGTAACATGTAACATACTTTTTTCCTACATACATGTATACATTGTATATTTTACTTGTAACTTGTAACTGGTATAAATACCTACGTTACTATGCATTCTGTCCAAACTTTTTACAAAAGGAATTTTTTATATATATAATATAACATGAGATGAGGATAAGATGTTTTTTATGTACAAATGTAAAATAGAAGTGGTGGTGGTAACTGGTAACCAACCAACTGGTAAGAAGGGTGGTGGTGGTATACGTGCGATGATGATGATGGTATCCTTTGTGTTGTTGTTGCTTCTGTGATATGTTGTTGTAATAAAAAAAACAACATAATAGTTTGGAGAGAAGAAAGATGATGTGATGAACTGATGATGAACAAGTTGATGATCATGATGTGAAATGTGAATGAGAGAATGGACCATTGATGGTGCTGTTATTGGTGCTATGCTGCTGCATTTGTTATTGTAAGTAAGGCCAAGGTATTCGTTTATCCATCTCATTATCATAAATATCATGGACGTATCATCATCATCATCGTCGTTGTACTTGGTAACAATCATACCAGAGAAGTAGTAGCAGGATCATCACTTCTCTTTTCTTTCGTTTCCACGTTCTGTTCTGTTAACAAAACAACAACATCTCTGCTAATTGTTATCATCCTCTGGTTGCTCTCTGCCACTACTGCTGCTAGTAGTTTGTGGTGGTTGTTGTAGTTGCAGTGGTAGTGGTGGTAATAATAATAATAATAGTGTTGGTCTTTTGAGTTTTAAGCACTAGCTCACTTTGCATACGTACATACACAGAAGAAGAAGAAGGGACGAACTAAAAATTACAATGATCATGATGATGATGGTGCTGTGAATTGAATACCTCAGTGTTTTTGAGCAAGTATTATCTCCTGTGTGACCTTCAACCTCGTTGTATACTAAAACAGTATTCTTGCTTTTGGAGGAGAGTGGGGGTGGCAGAGGGGAATTTTTCAAATCAAAATAAGTTTGTCATTTTAACAGCTGACTAGTGTAAACAAAAGGATAACGAGTGGGAATAGATGTTGAAGTAACCAGAATGGAAAATAAAAACAAACTTTACGAGTTTCCGTCATGGAATGATACATTACCTTGCAAAAGAACAATTGATTGTGAAAGAATTTACGTGTAGTGGGAACGTGAGAATTCGATTACGTTTTAAAGTAATTGACAGTGTTGCTAAGGTTTTGTTGATTTGAAGAGGAAGTTGAAATATAATTGCTTACAGGAAGATTGCCACAAGGGATAATTTTGGAGGAAAGGCATTGTTAATGATATAATGGAGAGTGGAGGCACGGACACTGCACTGTCGCCGTCGTCTGAATCAAAACTTGCAACAACAGCAATAGTAAGGGCTTCATCATCATTAACAGGCCCAAATGCAGGAGGAGATGCAAAAGCAAAGGTATCAGCAAAGTATAGTGTGGAAGAGAGGACGGTGAAAGACAAAAGAGATGCTGTCATCCCCCCATCATTAAAGTCAAATTCCTTACCTGGACCATCAACTACCAAGTTTAAAGCTTTCAAACCTCCAGAGAATTGGGCGAATGCACCAGAATTCGTTCCGAGTTGGTTGGCGAGTAAGAAATTTCACCCAATTTTCTATCATTGGTCATTTATTGAGTTCAAAGCTATATTGGTAAAAAGGGACTAAAATTAAATTTTTGAACTTGGTTTAGCTCCTGTCAAGACGATTGCTGCAGATGAAGCAGCTTCCACAGAAGGGGACACATCGGTGTTGTGCAGTTATGCCCAAGTTTGTAGCACCACAGAATCAGATGCCTGTTCTTCAGTTGACCAAGCCTTACCCATTATCGGTGAGTATGAGTAAACGTGTCGAAAATGTTGAATATACAATATGATTTGTTGTTATAAATACTTGTATATATCTATTCGTTTTGTATATGCAGATAGTACGTCTGAGTTGTGCCCTTACGCTATGATTGGCGAATGCCGCTATGGCTTCAAATGCTTACTAATCCATGGTCTCAAGTGTGATTACTGCGGACAGTCTTGCTTGCACCCTTCCGACGCTGCGCAACGGGATCGTCATATGGAGAAGAATTTCCGGTGCTCAGGGACGTGTCAGAGGCACTACTGCACAAGTAAGGCACATTTTTCTTTTTAAAAAATCAAGGCCAAGTCAACGTTCAAAATGCTGAATTTCATTTTTTCCTAAAGACACTTTCCATCTGGGAATACATCGAAGAATGGGAAATGCAATGGCTGGACTTAGAAGACTTCATGGGTATGTTTGATTCGGACACCACCTCCGAATTCTCGCTTCCCGACATTGATGATGATCTGGGGGATGATGACGAGCTTTTCTTTGATTGGGATCGAATGTAACACAATTCCATTTCCCTCCTACGCTAAATAGTACAGCACACATACTCTGAACTTACCAGTGAAACTAATATATTCCTTAAATCAATCAATCATCATTTAATCTTATTATCATCATAATCAAAGAAAGAAAAACAACAAAAAAGCTTATAGTCAGTGCCCTGCGTCTTCTTTGTCGCCACCGCGGTCGCCATCAATTACTACTATTTCTTCCTAAATGTCGTCGTCGTCGTCGCTCGTTCATTGTTGTCGTTGGAGTACATTATATAGCCACTCCTCTTATTATCAAAACCAATCAATCCAAATTATTGTGTATTTAAAGTATAAAACGCTTTCTTCACTTGTTTGTCGTCGCATTCGTTACTCGCCGTCAG
Source organism: Paronellides praefectus (assembly GCA_027744595.1). Lineage (NCBI taxonomy): Eukaryota > Metazoa > Arthropoda > Collembola > Entomobryomorpha > Paronellidae > Paronellides > Paronellides praefectus. Next base: position 3,162 of record JAITYZ010002623.1, read on the forward strand.
TCGTACTCGTACTCTTATAATAATAATCACAATATTTCTATTCTAGTACATATTATATTATTGTGAAAACAAAACTCGTCCACTCCAAAAAAAATATTTCTTAAAATATAAGACCAGTATAGTTGAGTAAGTACGCGTTAGAACCAAACAATAATGCTACTGGAACAGTTTTAGATAATCCTGCTATTACACTACCATTATAATATAACGTTATTATACTGTCTGAGTTTTAATAATCAACAAAAATTACTAGTATTGTGTATAGTAGTAAAAAAATGTCCAAGTTACTATTTTAAAGCACTCCGCAAGTAAGTTAATCTGAAGATGGGTGTCAATGAACACAACTTCAAAAATGGCCATTATTATGTGTTATTGTAACTAGTGCAAGTGCATAGTATAATATTTTTGCCGTTCTCTCATATATACCGATGCAGTTGATCAGCTAATTTTTATTTTCTAGTCTGTACAAAAATAAACATACATACAAGAACATAATGATCATATTATTAATAGTTATGCATTAAAAATACTGTATACTTTTATTGCTATATACATTTATTTATATACCTTATCATATTGTGGCATTTAATAACAATGTTGATTAATACTAATTAATAACTGATACAATTACTAGTATTTTGTCTTCGATGTAAGCTTGTATTCCTTCCAGGTGTATTATGTTGTAAATTTATAGTAATTTTTTTAAGTTGACAAAAATTGAAAGGAAAAAGGAATAGGCCACAAACGTTTTAGTTACTACTATTTAACTGCTACTACTGAGAAACAAAAGAAATGAAAAAAAAACAAATCGCATTTACTAACAGAAGAGTAAGGAAAATCAAACAAAATAATTATTTAAATAATATGTGTGTAAATATGCATTCATGTTACTACTGCGCTCATGCTGTGTTATTACTACCGCTACATTTAGTTTGTCGTTTTAACAACAAAAGTTCTTTACTGTCATTCTCATCCGTCGTAAGCACAAGCAAACCAACGTCAATATTCAGAAGTTGCTTGGAAATTATGATGATGATGATAAGACAAGGAGGTTTTTTGTAGACAACATCATGTTACCTGTGTAATCGTAATAGTGAAACTTAGTAATTATTATTATTATTAATATAATGACCACTTCTCTCATAATGAATATCATTTAGTTTAATACAACTTGTAGTCCTGATTTTCCCTAATCTCTCTACTGTATGTCTCTTCTAAAACACGATTCCCGGTCATAGTGTTAACTGAGTACTATCATGATTTTTTTGAAGTTATGTATGTGTTGTATTTTATCCTCTGTAAAACGTACCATTAACTTTTTAGTTTAAAATAACAATCAATCAATGTAAAATATTTCCCCAAACTGCAGTTCAACCATTTTTTTATTTGACGATAACGTAATACTTTCCAAGTAATTATTATTATAATTGCATTTATTGTCTTGTTAATATTGAAATACATACGTTAAAAAAACAATAAAGCGAACAAACGAAACATAACCATAGAAATTTTTTGTCGACAAATAATTGTGCAAAATGAGCTTATTTAAGGAATCACACGTACTTCTAGCCTTTCATGACACAAATAAAATTATTTCGAATATCAGTTTTTTCTCAATTTTTTCTACACATATTATCTATCAATCACATTTTAACATTGAACAATTTAATAAAATCAACGATGATATTACTTGAACTTGTTCTTGTTGTCGGATCAAAATGGAAATGGAAAATGGAAACCCCAAAATTATAAAGTTTTCCTTGAACTGTACCGCAAATGAGATATGATGGGATAACAATGATAACATTATGGCAAAACATGTTGAAAAGCAATAACACGTTAAATAAATAAATATATGATTCTTTAATTTTTGATCTCTAATTAGCTCCACATAACATGTACATATATTTATGTGAAATTCTTAACCAAATTCATGGGGCACTGGAAAGCGTCGAGTTTTAAAGCTCGAATGTCATAAAATAAGCACACCGCTCGCGCTCGCCACACGTAAAATTTAGCTTGCTTACATTTAGTTGTAATAAATTTATTTAATAACCGTAATTACATATAAACCTGCGCGCACTACATATGCATATATGCAGCGTATTGGAGTAAAAATGTACATCACACGCACCTTGTTCGATGTTGATAGTTTTAAAAGGCAAGCTCAATATTTGCATAAACTAAAAAACCATTTTGCTTTGCTTACCCGTGCTTTTTTACATTTCTTTCTATCGTCCATATTCACTACCCTATAATTCTGCTACTGATTCATTCATATGATATGATTCATATCATATGAGTCATAGCCTAATAGTACGTACAATATACTTTCTCTCGTTTCCGCGTGCCTATTCCACTCTTTCCATTGAACTGCACCAAAACAGCGCAAGTTAGAGTTACACAGAGCTAATAGTTGTACACGGCTCCTCTGAATGAATGAACCCTTGCTCCTACATACTACTCTCATGTACCAAATAGCAAAGAACGGGAATGTTGTTGACGTTGTTGTTGTTGGAGAAAGGAAAGAAAACATTCAAATCAAACTGTTTTCTTCCGTTGGTGTACTCATCTTTAGATCAGAACAGACGAGTCACTCCGTTTTGTTTTCATTATTCCAGAAAATCTACCCTGCTTCGTCCAAACTGCAGCAATCTGCTTTCCAGCATGTTTTTGTATCGGGGGTCTGTAACGGTGGTGGATGTTTGCATTGCAATGGAACAGATTGCAATTACTGTGTTATTTTAAGCAGTAGTATACGTGTTCATATGTATGACATGTTGTGTGAAATAGAAGGAAGACGATGAAAGTAAATATGTGTGCATGAATGCATGTATGGACGGAGGTTAGAAAGGGTTATGTTCATCCGCTGGTGCTGCTGCTACTCTGGCTGATACACACCGAGAAAACTGCTTTCTCTTCTTATTCTTCTCTGCTACGTCGGTTGTTGGGGTAGTAGCATGAATGCTTCATGCCAGAGGTTTGCTGTTCTTCCTGTTATTACAAACCCCACCACCGACGGCTTTATATGAGTTTTCTACTCCACCTTTGTAATTATATAGTAGGAGCAGTGAAACATTGTATAGATGGAAGTGTGTATTAGTAATAAAATCTACCGTTTTTGCCACTGTCCCACCCCCGAAAGGCAATTTTCTGAAAGTATTATTAAAATCGAGTGATAGAGCAATGTGAAGTTAGTCCTGTTGACAAGTTTGGCATTTTTTTATTTCACACAGGATGGAAGTGAATTTTAAACAAGTTCCCTGTAAAGACCATTTTCATCGGACAGGAGGTGGAGGTGGCACTACAAGGGAAAAAGTGCTAGAAATAACTTAAAAATGAAGTTAAAGATAAAATAGGAAACAAATAAATGAACATCTGTAGAGATCGAAAGTGCTGAACATTTAGACTTTTAAATACCTAATTATGAAGAAATAACATCTTTTCCTGTAAGGATTTTGAGCATTATTTGAGCTGTTTTCTTTCGGATTTGTCCAGTAATAATAAACAGAATTCTGAAAATTATGAGCAGTGAATGTGGTTACAATCGTGTGAGCTGGGTTAGTGGAATACTGTTGAAGTGTCTGTGCTGGGATTGGAATGAGACTGACGAACTGGACTGTGGCTTGATTGAGTGTGGTGAAAGTCTAAAGTATTTTAACTTGAGACTGTATAAATGTTTGAGCTGGTTACTAAGCTTAGTATTATTTGTGCGGATTGTGTCTATGATATTTGATCAGTGTCATGAGGAAATTTTGAATGCACTGGGAAGAACTGTGTACCCATTTACTAAGACGCGTACATATAATCACAATGGAATTAGGTATCATCATGGGGGCAATGAACATGGAGAGAATAACGCCCGTCCAGTTGCTGACAAGCGTCAAAGATTATATCGAAACGATTGAATTGAACCGTAAGTTGCTAAAAGAAAGTTGCATGTTATTTGGCATCTCGATTTTTATGCAGGTAAACTGGTGATAAGAGTGATGCATGTAGTTTTACCCGTTTACAAAATAAATATTATGTAATGCTTGACATGGGCATGTGCACAGGAATATTACTCTGATTGATCACACGGGGCAAAATGAAATTTACGATAATATAAGGACTTGCGTCATCTTGCTTGCATGCATGAAACAAATTAAGGCTATCTAACTTTGAACTTGTACTCATGACTCATGACTCATGAATGTATTTAGTGTACTTTTTCTCAGGATTTTTGTTATAATTTGCATTGTCAAATACTTTTTAACGGATATAAGGATAAAATCAATATATTTAAAAAAAACGAAAGCGCAAAGAATTGTTGAACTGGTTTGCTTCTATGATTGATGGCTTTGGTTCGTTCATATAAGAAATGAATAGATTATTTTAAGCCGGTTTCTTTTATCATGTAGCTTTGCTTTGTTTTTGAAACAGATATTCCAATTTGTTTAGTTGCCATCAAGTTTAATCAAAAAAATCCATCCGAAATAAATATACACGAACAAGCAGGATAATGAAATGCAAACAGCCAATTGAACTACATATTAGGTATGTATGTTTACCATGCAAATAGGCAAATAGCTATACAGTCTTACTGCAGGAATCGAGTTTTTATCTACTATGGCTCTGTAGTATGATCTCTTTTGACTTTTTCGGGCTCTAGTTTGCTCGAGCATCTGGCAAATATTGCCAGCCAAATGTTTGCAGAAATTTGAGAGTGCCTGCTGTACTCAGACTCACATATATGAATGCGTCAATTGAATTACACGAAAAGAAAATTATCTAACCGATAACTGAATTATTTGTTGTTCGTTCATGTTTTTATTTATTGTTTTTAACTTGGAAATATGAATGTGCGCTTGTTCAATTCCAATTTCATTGAATGCAAGTTTCCAGTCAGTTCTTTACAGGAAAACAATAAATAAACACGTCATTAATGATTCCGAGGATAGCGGAAGCCCATCATTGACAATGCACTTTTATTGAAAATACTATGTAGTTTAAATGTATAGGATGACATGGCTTAACAAAGGAAGAAATGATAATGATACCATAATACCAGAGGTTTGCATCCAAATTTAGTACATGAATACATCCATTTATACATATATGAATGAATTAAGTTGAGAAAGTAGTATATGGACGGTGACCACATTTACCAAAATCAGTAAAAATGCCACATTTCCAGAACAACCTTCCAACCATCAAAATACCAAAACTCTCATGAATCTCACGAGTTACGAAGCATAGTTATGTTGCATTTAAATGTCGTGTCCAGTTCATATTAATATTCAATAAGAATCGTCGTCCATAAATCATGTAAGTTGTCGTTTTTACTAGAATACCAACACATAATAATGCTAACATAATATAAGCATTACTTTTAAAAAAAATATTTTTTTAGAATAAATGAGTAGCTGGTTAAGTATTCACGCATAAAACAAGGCCTTTTTATAATTTTACAGGAATGAAGAGGAAATGTCGCCATTAGTAATCGCGGTATAGTGGTTAGTTTGACTGAAAAAAAACTTGGTGTTGGTTGGCGGTGCTGCGTTGGCGTTTGTTTTCTGTTAATAATATATTTAGCATTTTACATTGACTTGTTTGTTGGTTTCCATTTCCATTACTACGGGACATGGAAGGTTATTTTGAACATGTGCCTTTACATATTGCACACATTATTATTATGATGCACAGGAATATATTCATTCTGTTATATCATTGAAAAGCGATTAATGTTGTTTATTACTGGATATTATTATTGGTGTATAAAATTAATTAGTTTATCTAGTGCTACAAAATAGTAAAAATGGTATTATGGTAAATGGTATGGCTAAAGATAGACCAATTTTTCGGCCCACGCTCCTAACCAAAATAACTGAATATGCCATGGGGGATATACGTATATGCTAAAATCAATGAAGCTTAGGGTATTGGGTGTGTATATATAATCTGACGAAATACTGCACAAGGTCTAAGGACTGGAAAATATTATACACATGTAAAAACTTGTAGGTATATAAAATATAATGTAAACACACAGATCATACATCATATCGTACATATAAGCATGTACATTTTTGTTTTCTTGAATGATCCATCAGAATCATGTAACGCAGCGTAAAAGCTTGTAAAAAAGGGTAATCTAAAGAATGATTATGGGATACTATGAAGATGAAGATTGCAAGTTCCAAGAAGAAGAGTGGAACCGGCCTTCGTTAAAAGTTTTATATACATATTTCATGGGTTCGGCTTGCAAGGCCAGCTTTGCAAGCTTACAAAAAACCATATTAGCCTGAAGCAAAGAGCAAAGATTTTGAGACCGTTCTCATCTTATATAGCTGTTGTTCGTCTATGTTGCTCCGGGTAAGCTGAAGTACATTTATGAGCAATGGGCTGGCTGATTGCTGGTGGTTATATGGTGTTGTTGGAGGTGATGGATGGACAAAACAAAGGAACGAAACAAACTACAAGTTGTAAGTTTAGTTCATATTAGTTTTTTTAGGGGTTTGGTTTTGGAATGGAAATGAAAATATATGTTTTGCATTGCATTGTAACAATGATACTCTAAGCATGGCATTTGGTTGGCAATGCAATGAGAGATCTCGTATTCGTGCATACGTAACATGTTGGATCATTTACAAGTTACAAAGCATGCATTGAATGTTTAAACTAAACTCTTTATCAACTCAGCAAGCAACAGCAACAGCACACTCACAGACAGACTTGATCACATCACAACTCACACTATAACGAGTATTATTATTATTGCAAGTAAAACGAAGACTTGTTGAGTTTTTTATTTCAGAGTGTATGACTCACAGACAGACAATTTTTTGCATTTCTAGCAACAACAGTAGTGGTGTGGTGGCAGAAGTACTGCAGAAGTAAGCAGTCAGTCACTAGTCAAACACTAAAATACGAAAGACCAGAGACCCACGACCACACCACGAGTATTATTTTACACACAATGCATTTATTATTCTAGGAAGAACTTACAACAATCATCAGCAGCAGAGTTTAGTTGTTGGTCTAGTTATCTATATATTGCATTCGTCACTAGTGAGTAATACGTCAGTCAAGTCAAGTAAAAAATCACAGACATATATATTATGAGAGCTTATACCTAAATTGCAATGTTTTATAATATTAAAGCTACTAGCAACAATTCTGCAAGTTAAATAAACAAAAAAATAGAATAAACGTTAATTTGCCATAACGCCAAAAACTATCAGGATCAGAACAGAACTATCGTCATCATCTATTCAAACGTACGGAAAGCCAAATAGCTCGAATTGAGTTAGTGGTATGGCAATTTACACAGTAATTAATTAGATTATTATGCTGTATTGCTTACTTGCAGAAGATTTAAATACAAGCAGCCAGACAGGCAAGTGTTCGGTTCGATGGTGGTGTAATATATAGTCACAAGCGTCAGCCAGTTAAATAGTGATTGCAGGTTTTGTATGGATTTTGTATGTATGTGGCTGGCGGTATAGGGTAATGTGCCCTTTTAAATGTTGAATGTTAGTAAATGTTCAATTGTTGCTGCTGGCTGATCTGTCCGTGGCGTTGTTAGTGTAACAGTGTGGGGCTATTATCAAGCGTCAAGAAAGAAGGAACGCGTTGTTTCTGTTTTTATGCCACTAAATCTCTTTATCCGTCCAAGCGCAACACAACAACATACCTTCATCGTGTAATATATTATCTTCATAATAATTGGTTTCTAGATTAGGTGATTAGATCATCAACAACAATAACGTTAGCCATCAATATCAGCCTGGTGATCAACGTCAACACTATCATTCTAGTTTCTATCATATCAGTATCGTGTCAACGACTAAGATAGGCCATGTAGTAAAAATTTGTACACCGTTCCTTCTTCTTTTTTGTCCATTCGCAATCTGTGCCTGTGATTATTTCTGTTTTTATCAACCAGTTGTTGTTTTATAAGTTGTCTTTCTGTAACACACTACAAAAAGGAAAACACATTTTGTTTTGAGGAATTTTTCCGTGTAATCCTTGGTGGAAGACTTCCTTAAAGTTCAAATTAAAGTTTTTGTTAGCAATTAAATTGCACGTGTCGAAACGAAGAGCTTGAAAAAAAATCAGATTTTGTGAGTGCCAAACCGATAAATAAGTGATAGCATCGTGAATGGGAATTTTCTGTTCTTGTGATCATAGTGTAAAATCAACAAAATAAAAAATACCTATATCAAAATTGGAAGTAAATTTGTAACAGGTATGATTGTGTTTTTATAAATATTTGATAGGCCTTTTAATTTTTGGCGCTAAACGTATTTTTTTCCGAATTTGGAAGATTAATAATAAATCTGCAGTTTTAGTGGCTTCGTGCCACACATCACATTCAGCAAAAACCACTTTCGATTTATTTTATCTCTTGGCAATGCCATCAAAACTTCTTCTTGAACAAGTTCTTCTTTATTTATTTCCTTTCCTCCCACACACACTCATTCATTCATTCATTCATGCAACTTTACAGTATAAAGTCTTTATTGCGTTAAAATTGTTCACCCTGGAGCATACCAAAATAAATACTAACACTCTTTACATAACATTTTTACGATGTGTCCAGGGATGGCTTGCGTGGTGATTTTGTTGTAGGAGAAAACGTATCATCAATCGTTAAATCAGTGGAATTATTATTATGTAATATTTATGCCATTTTTCATACATTTTTATATGGTGAGTAGGAATGTAAAGGCGATGCAACGAGTTTCTCGGTATAGTAGTGACTGATGAGATGACCAAATCAGCCGTCTGCCAGTAGTGGTCAGTGACCACTGGTCACTGTTGTTTTTGTTTTTATTGTATTTAAACTTTTATCTTGCTGATTATAGTGGTTACTACGGCAAACCTTCTTGTGCAAGTAAAAAGTTGTAAAACCGCTGCTGTTTATAGCTTGAACAGTGTCAGTGTCATGAGAAAACGTTAGTGAGAAGAGGGGAAGAGAGGATGGAATATGGAATGCAAATACAGTGTTTTAAATAATATGCAAACAAGAAGAGCTGACGATAAGGATGATGATGAAAAAGAATGAGGAGAGTAATATGATCTGAATGTTCTTTTTGTAGAGTAAAAAAAAGTTTGTGAAAAGGCATGCCTGAATCAGGCAGCCTGATTGTGTGAGCACTGAGCACAACACTTTAAATGCCATCATTTATGAACTCACACACAAACTAAATACATTCGTTCATGCATCCCATGATGGGATTCCCATCCAAGTGATTTAAGACATTCAGCATTACAGCGGTCTCTGTAGCTCCACTTAGTAGAGTCCACTAGCCGTACTTTTTGTTTTGTTTTTTAAACTCTTGACAGTGCAAGATTAGAGATGACGACGCGATGGCTTGACTTGCGTTGTTGTTCTATTTATTTCCACTTTGTACATATTTGTGCAAGTATGTATCAGTGTACTTTACACTTACACACACAAGGGAATTATGAGCAGAGCAAATTTAAAGCTGTATGATTTTTTTTTGAATTACTGCCGTGATATAAAAACAAAACAAAAAATTGTTTCGTCTGCTTCTCTTCCTTTCTCTCTTAATTTAACTCAATCTATGAAGATAAGAGTCTTACAGTCGAGAAAGTAGCCAACCAGTTAATAAAAAAGTCCATTCCTACTGGATGTCTAATAATAATAATAATCAATAATCAGAAAACTTATATACAATTCTTTTGTTGCGAAGTTGAAGCAATGTTCTTCTATTATTATGTTTGTAGCATTATGTGTCTCAATAACTAATGGCATGCATATATAATGACAGCATAATGAAAACTTACAAATATCAATTCAAATGAATGTTTATTTTTGGAAAATATAGACACTACAGTATATATTTATATATATTATTTGCCGATGATGGTAGTAATACTCAGCCTTACGAATGAGTGGTCAATCAAGTTCCATCATTTCGCTACTTCTGTAAAACAGTTTTCCAAAGTGTCTACAACCCGTAGCGACTTTAATATAGACGGAACGTTTAAAAGTTAAGAGTTATGTACACTTTGTTATTTATAGGCGATGTGCTGTATGAGACAAATAATAGTAAAATGGTTTCATCCAATTGTATATCCAAGTGTATTTTTTAAATTTTATCAAAAGGTCATTTCCATTTGCCTGCTGCTGAGCTGTCTACTTTGTTTCATACATAATTGAATATGTGTATCATTATAAAATCATTTATTTTTTATGATTTTACCAGCATTAGCAGATAAACTGCTAAAAGAATAAAACTGGAGTTCTAATAAAAAAGCCACACGGAACTGGCATACTGCTTTGCCTTGATGCCTCAGTTCTCTCTTTGGTTATGCAGCATTTATGCATACACTACACAGTAGTCATTTTATATGAATTTGTCATTCATCGTCGGGATTAAATTCCATACTCGTACTATAATACAATCGTATTCTGATAAGTGGTATGTAACTATCAGAACTGCTCATTCAGACCGTTATTATTAAGTATCATTTGGAAGCCTAAAACCATTATCTCTTTGAATGAATTATGCATATTATTACTGAAGTATAAAGAAATACTGATAAACTGGTTTATCACGAATTCTTTACTTGTAAACAGCATCAAAAAATTCTTAAATGGAAGTGCCATTCATTCTCAAAATTGTTTCCTTTACTTAGGTAACCAGTTTCAATTTCATGAAAACTTTGATTCATAGTCTGAAGTGAGTAAATTTAAGTTGTACAGCTGCTAGTCATTTATATTATTTCTTAATGAAGTTTAACTTAAAATGTTAAAACTTTTTCATGATATGGTTGTGTTTTTTAGTGCACACAAACGTCGCTAGTCATCATCACTTGCAGAGTTTAGTTCTAAAGTGAAATTGACAAATCACAATTTAATTTAAAATATTCACAGTTTAAATTATTTTTTTAAAGCGTTGTGTACAGTGCTTAGTATTAAGATTATCACCAACATAATACCTAATATTATGTGATATATACTTAAAATCAAGTTGAATTGAAAGCAAAACAAATATTTTGTCGGCTCGACGCTAAAAAACAAAACAAAATTAAGGTATATAGAATGAATTTACACGGTTCAAATATTATTGTTGAATTGGTAAAATACATGCAATTCATATTTTGGCTGCTTTGCTGCCGGATTTCCGCTAAAATGTTTAGCAAGTTCCACCACCATCATCATATCACCAATACTACTCCTTTGCGATATGATGAACATATTGTGAATATACTATACAGTGTATAATATACAGTAAAGTACAGCAGGACGACAGAGGTAACGGAAACAAGCAGAAAAAAGGGCGATAGTCATAATCAAGAAATAACGATGATGAATGGAAGAATGCGTTTATAAGGCATACACTATATACATATATCATATCATTACTAATGTAGGTAAAGAGGTGTGTGCATGTATATTTTTACCTTTTGTTTTTCACCCCAACAAAATTCCACTCATATTGCTGTATTTGCTGTTAACACGGATGCTTGACTCATTATTTATTTTGTGATCCAATAATAGAACGCTTGGGCATGTTATCTATATAATGTTATGTATGCGTGTCATTTTTTAGGGAATTTTCCGTTTCTCATTCTTCCTACGTTTTTCACGACAAATATACATGAATGTGCACGCCATGTCAAATTACAGGTGTGTTTACCTTTTCAAAACAGGCACCATAAATGTGCTCGCATTTTCATGCATTCATTTAAAGATTAGTATCATCCTCAATGTTTTCTTCATCAAATTAATGAGTTTTTGAATTCGCTACCGTAACATTTAATATAGGTATCGTAATTTATTTATAGTAGATGTTTATTATGAGTTGGCAGACACTTTAGTTTTATTAATGACTCTCACTTTCCTGTAATAATTGTATAATATTATATTGTTGTTATTAAGTAAAAGGTACATGTAATGCGTAAAGTGGTGAAAGTTCTGAACGAGTTGGATTTTTTCTCGTGAGCAGAGAGGATAAAATCTGCTTTACGTTGTACGTTCAAAATTTTGGGATATGTCAAGACAAATATCTTCTCTCCATTTCACCTTCATTTTAACTTTTTTCATAAAATGAATAAATATATATTGTTGCCTCTTTGCCTATAAATCATCTTTCATTGGTAGGCAGGCGCTGCTAATCTAATTAGGCCTAGACAAAGCAGCGGTTATATTTATTAAAGAATATCGGCATAAAAAGTAATAGCTCATAAATGAAAGAGTATTTACTTCATTATTTTGAACATTTTTTAAAGAACGCTTTCATATTTCTTTCTCCTAATTCAATTGTGCAACAGAAATAGTATATACGTGTATTTCTCTAATTCTCTTTAAATTGCTAAGCACTTCAGTTGTCGTTAATGAAAGTGACTCCCTTAAAAACTATTTTTTCATGGTCTAACGGCTCCTTTAATCTTTTCTGTCTTTTTCCCCGTCATCATTTCTGCCTCCTTCTTTTCTTTTTCTTTAAACTGTTGACTTGTTGGTAAAATGAAGATACTTTCATCAAAGAGTCTTTAAAAAAGAAAAGATTTAAAAGCTATTAATTATCCTCTTAAGTTCATAGTTCATACAGGGAAGCATGTTCGTAGGCTGGTAATAATGATTATCGTTCAAGAAGCGCTTTTTTAAAGTTAGGTGATATTATAGAGGTGTATATATGTAAAGCATGTATATTTTGAAAACCCAGACTAAAAATTTTGACTGCCAAAAAATAAAGTGTTTATATCTCTTCTTCTTTTTTCCTTTTTTTTGGCACGTGTTCATTATCTGCCTCTTTGAATATCAAAGAAGATTGCGAAGAAAAGAATCGATTTGAAAAAGAGGAAGCAATAACGCAAAGAAGAGGCGCAGACGATAAGGTAACCACAGCTGTTTTCCGTTCAGCGGCGTCATCTTTGTCTCCCACCACCACCACTAAAATCATTAACATCTTTACCGTGACTAATCCAAACCTTCGGAATTTGCCAAGAAGCTGTTGTTGTTGTTGTTTCAGTAACAGTGAAAATTTTTCCTTAATCTTAGCCTGTTCATGTAGTAGTTTTAACATTAGAAGTAATCGTAGTCCTAACCCTATTAATAATGGATGGCTGGGCAGTGGAAGGAAGCAGACATCACCAGTTTCATCAGCAGCAGAAGAGTTTCAGTCAGTCCTCGTCGACAACGACTACTACCCGGATCCTCCATCAACAACACCAGCAGAATTCGAGAGTGTCAACTAACCTTTTCCAAGTGAGTCTTTCTATTAAAACAACTAAAGCAGTAACGGCTTTATTGTGTTCCTCGTGAAGTACATATATACATGTAATATTATCCTGGAACAAGTATGTATAATTAACAAATATACGAAGACGATAAAAGATTAATCTAAAAGAATAACCAAATTCATTAAAACTGGGCAGTGGTCCAACAAAACTAACTGTGTGGCGGAATGGGTGGCATGGTGCAAAAAAAAATAATTGGAAACGTATCAAAAACTGTTTAAAACAAGTAAAATAATATACGAATACATATATTATTATTATTATTATGCTGTATGATTAATTGAGTGCCGAGTGCAAAACAACCTGAGAATGTAGCAAGATAATTGTAATATCGCGTTTTATGCAATTTTAAAGTAGTAGTAGTGTGTACCTAACTCTTTTTTCTTGATCTTGAAAATATCGGTCAAATTTGTTGAAATTCAAAGATCCTTGTCTGTTTTTGACTGAGACAGACATGGAGGTGTATTGCTGCTGGGGTTTTACGCAGGCTTTATGATACACATACTTTGCCATGTCGACGTGCTTTTATTTAAAACTGGCAAGTGAGTACTATAATATGTATAAAGAGTAGCAGTCTAACATTCCATTTTGTTTTTGTCGTCTTTAGAGATTTTCCTCCTTTATATAATTAGCATGACAATTAACACATTTCTCGTGTTGGACGCTTGTACATCGTCTAATGTGTTTTTAAGGTAGCGTCAGCTTAGAAAGATAACATGATGGTGATAGTAGGCGAGGCAGATAATTGGCAAAAGAAATGGACACTGTTAACAGGTTCAGATTAGTTTATTAGCTAAATGTGACATGTGAATGGGTTTTGTTACAAATATTCTAAGAAAGATATACTGGAAAGAAAATAATTAACCTTTTTCTGTTGAAATCCAGCAGATGTGTACCAGGAAGAGGATAAGTTCCCTAAAACTCAATTTCATCGTAATATTTTGTTAGGTTTGCGTAGCGCTGGAGGTATTGTGTGAAGTTTTTGTTTCTAAGAAGGCTTTGTTGAAAGTTGAGCACGAAGTATGAATTGTTCCTTGTGAAAATAATGGGGTTGCATCTTGCGTGCAAAATATTTGAACTGATTGTTTCATAATAAGTTGAAACAAAAATTAGTTACATTTTGAAAAATTAGAAAATTCCGTCAAATGAAATATTTCATAGAAAAAAGCATTTATATTTGGTTGATTTTGATTACACATGCAAAATAATAATTTTGTTGAATTTTGTTTCATTTTCTTAATACAGGGAAATTACTCAAGCATCATGTCCAACCAAATGAACGATTGGCCTCAAATGAACGATCCCCCGTCCTCGCTTACGTCGGCAAGTCTTCTACTGAAAAATAAATTGGAAAACATGTCGTTTGACGAGTCTGCGGCCACAACCTCGTTAACCACAGTGGGAAATCAATCTATGGTTATGCCAACAACGGCAGGTCTCTCCACTTTCGACAGCTTCTTCAATGGACCCAGCTCCCTCAAATCCTCACTGGCCTCAGCCACGGAAGGAATGTCCCTAACAACAGCCTCGGCAACGACCAAGGCGTTTCGCGCGGAACAAAGACAAGTTTTTGCTTCTTCCAGTTCGAGTAGTAGCACAACTCAGCAAAGTCACAGTAAAAATGCGGAAATAATTGCCGCAGCTTCCAGTAAACTCGTGTGTGATGGCAGCAATAGTAACGGTGATAGCAATAATATGATTGTTCCTGCATCTTTCCTCAACATGAGCCCTCTCATTGCATCTTCTGGTAATATGAACATGTTGAATATGAAGGCAAGCATGCAACAGCAAATGACAACGCAAATATCAGCAAGTAGTTCCCTTGGCGTGACACGAAGTTTCTCCTCCTCGTCGGGTTTCCTCCCTTCTTCCTCTTCGTCCACACTCTTTAGTAATAGTGACAAGAGTGGAAGTACAGAGACTGGACTTCAGTCAAGCGGTGATCTCGTCCCATCCTTGGAGTCATTCGTTAGTCCCTTTAAGAGGGCGCCCTTTCACTTTCGTAATTTCCAGCGACCTCTCTGGACAGACATGAAAGATAACCGAATGACATGGGATCCTGCCCTTCTTTTAAAGTCCTCCGAAAGTAAGATACAGTTTAGTGCCAGTCAGCAAACGTTCCTCGAGGCAAGTACAAGTTCTGATGGTCAGTGTCGCGTCCGGGCGTTTAAGGATCAGCGTGTAATGCTCAGACAATCCTATGGTGCTTCTGAATCAGAGTCGGACAACGACGAAGATGATGACGACGATTATGGAACGATGAAAAGTATAACTTACAAGGCGCGAGCTGCCCTCCCTTATCAACCTAAATTCGCCATTACAAATAAGCCCCATTACGCACCCTCCGAAGATGACGATATCAGTCTTATAGCACCTTCTGAAGTTGAAACTGAAGACTGTGGTAGTCCAAGAGACAGTGGGGTCACAATTGAAGAACTTCCTGTCACACCAGAGCATAAAAAGTGTTATAAAGTGGCCAATGAGTTGTTGACCACGGAAAGGACGTATGTAAAAATTCTTCATTTGTTAGATCAAGTGTTCCACTTTCGCGTGGATCAGGAGAACAGAGTACAAACCATGTTTCCTCCGGAGATTATCACCCAAATGTTTTGTAATATTAAGAGCCTCTATAAATTACACCATGACCATTTGCTTCCACAGTTGGAAACGAGATTGCGGAATTGGGAGGAAGACCCAAGAATCGGTATGGGAAACAGTAATAAAATTTTACAGCATAAATATCACCATATCCTTATCGTTTTTTCTACTGAAGTTGTTTGTAAATATATGTAATCTAATGTGGTTTTTATTTCAGGTGACATTATGAAAGACTTTGCCCCTTTTCTAAAAATGTATTCGGAGTACGTACAAAATTTTGACAACTCCATTAACCTAATTAATTTGTATCGGGAGAAAAACGTCAGATTTATGAATATCATTAATGAAATTCAGGTATACAAATTCCTGTACAATAAATAAAAGTTAAATTGTGACAACACGATAATACAGAAATTATAATAACTTGTTGCAACAGAAAATGGAAGCATGCGGCAACCTCCCTATTCAGCATCATTTAATTGGCCCCATTCAGAGAATTCCCAGATATCGGCTGTTGCTGGAGGCGTACTTGAGACGACTACCTGAAGATTCTGAGGATAAGCCGGATACCGAAAGTATGAAAAAACTTACAAAGTAAATTTTAAGTATATAAAGGGTGAATTACTTTTATGAATGATTTTTCATGAATTTAAAATAACAGAGGCTCTCGAGATTGTATCCAAGGCTGCTGAACATGCAAATGAGGCCATGCGTCGGATTGCCAGTTTCAAGAAATTATTGGAAGTTCAGGAGAACGTGAAAGGAATAGTTGATTTAGTGAGCCCCACAAGAACGCTTGTCAAGGAAGGAAAAATATCTAAAATATCTGCGCGAACTGGTGATCATCAGGAACGATACGTGTTTCTGGTAATTTTCAAAAAAAAAAAGAAAAGAAACCACATTACAAATAACCTTTGTTGGGATATGAATCATATAAAATTTGCATATATATTTTTTGCTTGACAGTTTAGTGACGTTATCTTGTTGTGTTCTGTTCGCCCAATGGCCAACCGCATGATATCAAATGCCCCCTATCAACTTCGTGCCAGATTGGATGTGTCATCTGTCACAGTAGCTGAAGGGGATGATCTCGAAGTGGTCAACACTTTTTACGTTGAGGATAGCCACAAGAAAATTGAGCTGTACACAGATACATCTCAGGAAAAAGAGGACTGGATGACTGCTATTCACAATGCAAAGGAGGAGCTTATCGAAAGAAAGTCTTCTCTGCGCCTTGGTTCAATTAGTCCAACTGAGGACGAACTCGGACTGAAAGAACCCACTAAACTAAAAAGCGACTCGGTGGCTAAATGCATGGAATGTTATACGTCTTTTTCAATGCTCAAGCGACGTCATCATTGTCATGCTTGTGGTAGTGTGGTTTGTGCCAAATGCTCGGAGAGCAAGCTACCACTGCAATATCGTGGAGGAAAATCCAGTCGGGTGTGCAAACGCTGTAAAACGGTGCTGTTAGAGAAGCTACAAATGTCTAAAAAGCCTAACGAGTCAGAGCAAACGACGCCAGATGAGTCAGTAGAAAGGCTTAGGGGAGTTCTTGATGTAAGCAATCCCAAAGTCACAAGTCATATACAGCTATAAAAAAAATACAACTTGTTT
>JAITYZ010002624.1:0-10590 GCA_027744595.1 Paronellides praefectus
TATGCATACAATTCTTCAACCTACGAACCAATCTTGTCAATGTCAAAGTTTATTTATTTGAATTTCTTTTTTTCTTCTGCTTTTCAAGTTCGCCATAATTATGAACTCCCAGGGAGGTTTATGTAAAATTGAATGGGCATAGTATTTTTTTTTAATTTTTACAGCACAACAAGTAAACCGTTATATAAAAACTTTATTATGATTAGTTTTTTCTCTCTCAATAGGAAAACTACAATGACATGATGTGTTGCCTTTTCGCTTTTTCATATCAAGTCATCGAGGGTCAATGGTGTGTGGTTACTTGGTTGAATGTCTTCAATGACTTCAGTATATAAAAATATCAATTCAAACACCAATACTTGATTCATTGTCACTCTCCAACCAATCAGCTAAACTAATTGATATTGTTGGTTGACCACTTCAGTTGTTTGATTCATTTTGTCATTTTTTGTCGCATTCTCATTTTTTAGACATTGACTACAAAAAAAACTGCACTATATGCTAATGCAATCCAATCAACAATATTTTTTCTTTGCTACAGTTTTAATGCTTCAATTATCAATATCATCGCACATACCATCACCACCATCGCCCTGCTTGATAACATAACACCTTTATAGAAACAACAACAACAAAAAATACATGAACAAACAATCAAAGAGCGTTATGCTGGTTGATTTGATTTTGAGATGATATAACCTGTAGGGAGGGATACAACCATGTGTGTCGCATATCATCATACATTAATTCTACTTGGCAGGAACTGGATGACCTTTTGAAGTATAAAAAGCTAAAAGGCAAATAATGTATGGCACACGAATATATATGACCAGAAAGAACTTGAATTGTCTTTTTGGATGGGGACGGACGGACGTGGACGTATACAATGGACAAAACTGCATTTTGTGACATGATCAACAAAAATGAAGAGTTCTAAAAAAGGAAGAGAGTAATATAATCAAAGTGTGCAGTCAAAATGAACATTTTATCAAGTTACAAGTGCAATAAGCATAACGAAAAAAAGTACGTTGGCCTATTGTGTTCTTTTGGCAAGCATTCATCACTAACAAGAATTATTTTTTTATGAACAATGCAAGTGGATCAATCATAAATAATATAAGAAAAAATGTATAAGTGATATATACAAAATCATCATGATGACTATGATGAGGGATGATATGATCTTTGTGTGTGTGTGGTTGGGTGGGTTTCTGCTCTTTCTTCAAGTGACTGACTTTTTGACACTGACCGGCTTGTTGCTTCTTTTTTATGTAACTTTGAGAAGGCAACAAAGACACGCTTTTCAAATAAAAAAATCATATGGCTTCCTCTTGTTAAATGAGGGTCATTGAATCACTTCACAAAAAAAAAGAAATACTCTGCATACCTAATACACAATAAATTTAGGTATAACTGGCAAGATTGTCCATTTGTACTTGTCAACAAGAAGCAGAAAATGAATGATAAGTATTACGTGATGTGATGGATGAAGATCATGAAATGCAATTGCCGAATATTACATTATTTTATATCTGTATATTACGCTAATCATCAAAATCAAATCAGTATAAATGCACTGATTATTGGCTATCAAATTGCAGTGACATGCATAATATTGCAAACTGCAAAAATCTATGCATTTTTGCTGTATTTTGATTGACGTATTGATTTGATTACATCATGTTGTTATCATTGTTATACTTCTTTATTCCATCTTTTATGTGTCGCATGCCTCTTTTGTGTATCCGCATTTTTTCTGCATGAAATATATATGCAAAATGCATCTGACATGGAAGTTTACCTTGATATTAATATTCCGATTATTTTTCTCAATAAAATACAGAGTAGAGTACAGTGTGGCACGTTGCCCCATTGAAAATCATGAGTTGTCTCAATACTACTACCTCTGCATATTTTGGACAAAACATGATAAACCATGTTAAACGGATAGACAAGGGAGGATACTCTGATGGATATGAATAGAATTGCTAATCTTATTTTTCCAATTTTTTAGCGACTGCACCCATTAAGAAATGTAACATGACAAGAGGTAGACATTTTTTTCCTTGTGAATCTCGAAACAATCAAATGCCTAAATGATAGGTGGAGTACGTCTGTGTGTCTCTGGCTTTACAGGTGAAATGAATATTGTGATGGTCAAGGATGAGTTTGTATCTAATTTGGAAGCTATTTTAAGCATAAAAATTAAAAAGATTCAGTACGATGACACTTGAGGGTCATAAAAATAACTATCTAAAATATCTAAATAAATATGAGCAGTTTTTTATCAGAGCAAAAAAAGACACATTCTTAGTTTTAGTTTCATTAAAAAAAACTGATACTGGTGACCTACATTATATTCATTTTGAACTGGTTTTGTAGGTATATTTTTGTCTCTTGTACACATGACTGCTAGAATACAAATGGTTTTTTTGCAAAACTATTTTTGTTGCAATGTAGTGCAAATGTCTCGTCTCTCATAAAAGTCGTCAAGTTCACGATTAAATTACGTAACATGAAACCTTTTAAAAACAAATAAAAGTGAAAATGCACAAGAGAGGGTATACATATGTCTAAATACCTAAGCATAATATGTTGTGAAAGGTGTAACTATTTTAAATGGTTTTCTAATGCAAAAATTTTTATTTTATTTATTTGCGTAACAAGCAGACTAACAGCACAATTGATACCTCATATTATAAGAATTTTATGATGACATTAAACTTCAAAATTCATTTTCAAAATGAAGATGATGCCTTTCTTTGTTTTTTATGTGTATAATATATGATGTTGCAACAAATGCACTTTTTTTTAAATAAAAAAAGGGTTCAATGTGAGAAAATTTCATCATCATTCAAACGCAAACAAGCTTTTGTGATGGTGAGCGAAGAGAGGGTGAATGTTACTTCACAAAAGCAAATGCAGTTTTGGGGGAATATAAATATATATTTTAAGAGGTTCAGAAAAAAAATCCATTTTAAAAAATTCATGTGAATGTGATAACTTGTTTATTTGCATGTAAAATATCTTGTCATGCGCATAGAAAATTGTGTCGTTTAGCTGCAAAAGCAGGAGCAAATTTTTTTTTGGTACGTAAAATGAGTAGGCTGAAAATTAGGCAAAAAGAAAAATATTTTGCACTATCAGCCCTTAAAACTACTACACGGTTATTTGTTGTTGTATAGTTGAACTTGGCAATCATATTATTAGACAATCACCATTAAAGTTTGTTAACAGTGCACAATATAATAATGTGTAATATATACAGGTATTTTAGTTTAAATGAGCAATTCACGAACAGCTCGTTTGTTTTTTTTTGTAACAAGTTGGATTATTCTTGGAGGTACATCGCATCCAAATAGATTAAGGTAAACAGAGGCATTCTTAATGAAAAATTACAAAATGTCTCATAGAAAATGATGATGAATGATCCTGTTCAAGATTAGTTTTCGATCGTTGAGGAGACTCCTACACTTGTTGTTACTGACCGCGACCTCCATCGTGGTCGTTGTAAGAAAAATAAATAAATAAATCTGTCAAAGTATCCATTCCACAAGCATGAATGAAAAGAAGTTACAATATTTGTATTATTTTTCTTTAAATGCATTTGTGTTAATGAGGCTACCTATTTCTACTTCTGTATGAAACGAACACTTATCAAACTTTAATTATTACAAACAGTTTTGACGAAGGTTTTTCAAAAGTTGAACTTGTTGAAATAGCACATTCGCAATAATTGTTCACTGAAACACTAGGACAAGACATTTAAATATTAATATTCTACAATTAAGAGTAATTGCAATAGTATTTATTTATGGTTATACGAAAAGTTGACATTGACAATCATTTTTAAAATACTAGCTTCAAAAATTTAAATATAGTGTTCTTGATTAGCTTGTTAACAGTAATGCAGTAAATGCTACCTACCTCATATTTCGTACCATATCGATTTTAACTTAATTAATGATTGGCTTGTGCTGGAGTGAAAGTGAGTGACTCATAAGGTAGAGTAGTACAAAATTATACAAATTATATAGCGCAAAAGTTATTTTAATCAATGTACATGTCCATTTTGGGCTATATGCAACACCTTCAATCAAGAGTTGATTCTACCTGTACCGATGCGCAATTAATTTAAATAAAAGAAATTATATGAACGTCACACAACTTGCTCATTTTAGCAGTAAAATATTTCATGAAAATTTTCTTTACTTATTTCGAATTTGACATTTTTGGTGTGCAAATTAAGTTATATACTAGAATAATCACAATATTCATTAGAAACATGCATAAATATATAAACGATCTGAAATAATACATCCGTAATATCAAAATAATTATGTACCATTCACAACAAATGATTGGATACTAACTTGTAATAATAATAACTTAAAATATCCCTCAAACCATCTACTCCTGTTCGTACATATTTCTTCACTGTTGAATAATATTATACGATTATAGTGTCTATATACAATATAATATACTAGTGTAAATAAACTTTCATTGTTGTGGTTAAAATATGGTTTCTTTCTGGTTTTCTTATACCGCATATATGTATCTGTGTAAGCCGCAGCTGGTGGTGCACGAAAATCACTGGTTACCGCTTCATTTCATTGGATAATGGTTATTAAATTGGCACCACCAATCATCAAATTACAGTGATGTATTCTTAATGAATATCGAATCGAAAAACAACAAAAAACTTGTAAGCGGTACCCTCATTATATGTATTACCAATTTTCACCGAAGGACTCAACACAATTTATTACTATTTATTATTACGTAAATGCGAATGTAACACCATACACACTGCAATGAGTACCCCCTCACACCTTGTCAACCAGACATGTTGAAAACAAGAAGTTTTGCAATAAAAAAGACGTTTGCGATTTCTATTGAATTTTAAAGCAGCTCACAGTCACAAGCAATATAACAACAACCCTTGAAAGAAAGTGACGTTTAAACAACAACTGGATAATATGTACTATCTTGACTCGTGACGTGACTCCGACCTTTAAAAATGTACCTCAGTATGAACCTGTAATCTGTGCAGGTGTGATGATGATTATAATAAAAGCTGTAAAGTATTTTTTCGATTAGCATATTTTAAGAGCATTTTGCTATCTTGTAATAAAAGCAGCAAATTAGTGCTAATTAGGTGCAATAAGCAACACCTCAGAGATATCGTCAATGAACCAGAGTAAAAGTCAATAAAAGTTTGATGCACATATTTTAGAATTTTATTAGCTGATATGCATAGTGGATTGTTGACACTGATGAAAGTGGTTTGCTCAAATGTCTATTTTTTATTTTATTTTTTTTCTGTGCAAACTTTTATTAACAAGGAAATGTTGATAGTCAATCATTTAGCTTATCAAGTTGTGTGATAACAAAAAAATGATGAGTTCAATGTTTTTATGATCCTCTTTGCCACTAATGATCCACTGCTTCAAGATAACACATAAATCTTTGCTATCTTTGATATTCTGCGTTTAAATTTAGTGGCACTGACAATTTTGATAGATTTTTTTGCAACCTGCTGTTCTTGCGCACTACATAAAATTTTTGCCTTATAAATAGTTTAATGACGAATGTACAGTAATTTTAAAATGTTATCATGTGAAATAAATATGAAAGTAGCTGTGGATTTATTATTGTTGGTGTGTTGCGGTGAATGATTTCATTACACGTCATCATGAATTACTTACACTAATTGGTTCCTAATAAGGGTCTAGTGAAATGTGTGAGGTAATAAATAGGCTCCTCATTTGAAAAAAATACAAAATGGTGGTGCAACACAATCATGTCTCATCATATCATACCAACAGTTTAACCCTGAAAACAAGTGGAATTAAACAATTTACAGGTGCAATTCTTCGAGATCAACTCTTTTTTATTCATCCCCCGCAAACTAGTACATTTTACCAATTATACTTTTTGGATACCTATTGTCTTTCAATCATTTTTTTAAAGCAAAATCATTATTTATGAATGAAAGGGTGCATTTTATGATTGCATATATGTATATTATTAGGTATATGTATATTAAGTAAAAATACTCCATTTTTCAAGCCAGTAGCACCCAAACAGGATTATTACTGCGAAGAAAAAAAAATTCATAAAGCAATTGGCAATATTAATGATTTATTTTTCAGATTTCCTTTGACAGCTTCTTTGAAATATGGATTTGATAAAAAAAAGGAGCCGCTACTCAGAAGAACCAGTGCATGTTATACTGATTGCATTTTGCGTTATGATATGCAAAAGCATTTATTTTTGTTCATAAGAATTTTTTTCTTTAGAATAAAAAGACAAGTGCAAGTGTACTGGTCTGGATAAAGAAAAAAAATATAAGGAACGATGAACCCCCCAAAGTCTCTTAAAAAAGCCAAGCCATCCCACACACAACTCATTCATCAGTAATTTAATCACCTACTTTTTTATAAAGATTTGTGATTGTGTGATGTGATCCCTTATCAGATTATCAGATCACGTACTAAGTATTGCTAAAATTATGTCTAATCAATTCAAAAAAGTTAAGGATTTACGACCTCTGTCTGTACAGCATTTCTTCTCTTCAATACACTCTCTTATATTCCCGTGTCCTCCCTTTCATTTCACTTCACTCCGCATGTCTAATAATTGAAGAATAAAATTAACCTGTTTTTATATCTGCTGTTGTTGTTGTTTACAAGGTGGAATAGCAGGTGAAAAAAGTACAAATGACCGTTGTATTACCATATGAATCAATATTCGATCGGAGCCCAAAAATATATATAACGTTCCACGAATGTTGTTGACGCACACGTGTTGCTAATGATGTGCCAAGTTGAAATCTCATGTTCGCAGGTTACCCCGTTTCCAGCTCTCTGAGTACATATCATCCTATCAGCAACATCCCATTACAATTCCACTTAATTTATGACGTGACGATCATATTATAAGTAAATTATTGTTAATTAACAGTACATAAATGAATAATAATAACCGTGTCAACAAAATAAGGTAACTATTTTTCTTAAATTCGTGATTTTCATTTAATCGCAGAAACCTTTAACGCTTTATGAAATGAGCTCCCACACCAAACACCAAACTAGGTAACCAATTTGCGCAAAAAGTACCCACAATTTTCTTTTTCTTCAAACTACAAATTTTGTATACAGAAAATTAGTACTCTACTCATCATCATTATTATATCTTTCATAATTAAAGATCATCCGGATTTTCTTCTTCTCGTGCTGTTTCAAGCTGCGCGAGCTCATCTCCATTGTCGTCATTAAAATACAATACCTCCTTGTCATAATTTTGCTTAAACACACATTCACGTGGAAAATATAATCACGTTTCTTATTTACTTAATGATATTATTTAGCTATAAAATAAATTAATAACATATACACATTGCAAACTTGATAGGTACCTAAGTTATAGTTATTTTTCCCAAATAAAATTTAATTTTCATTGTGTAATTTTCAAATGAGTGGCATCCTTCATCGATACAAAATAACACCAACAATTACTCTTTCTCTCTACAATATTTTTTTTTGCTTCTTTGTGCGCCACCTTCAATTTCCATACAAGTACACACTCGACATTTTTTCGAAACATATAGCGACACATTATTATAGACGCACACACTTGACACCGATGTGTCCAACTTGTCATCACAAATTGGGCTGGTGTGTGTGTGTCTCTCTCTCCTTCACACAATCACCGACTCCATTACCAAGAAAATTATTACACGAGAAAAAGGAGAGGATAGCAAAATAGTAAAATGGATGTTGTAAATTTATGGACGTGTAACACAATTTACTTGTACGTCGATGTAACACCTTGATCTTGTCTTGTCAAATATTATAGTTGTTTCATCATATCATCAACTGGACCAAATGGTCATCATCATCATCCTATAATCCTATCATCACTTTGCTTGTTTCATGATTTTACGACTTTACTACGTGTTGAAAAGTGCATTAAATTATCATATCATTTCGGTTACTAGTTTTTTGATTCGCAATAGTTTTTATCATCAGAGAGAGAGAGATGTGATTGTTTAGAAAACCGCAGTATATAAAGTAGGCATATCATCATATATCAGTATAGTTGAGGTGCATAGGTAAATAAATATACATACATTATTATTTTATGAGTATGTTTCAGGTTTATTCGATCCTGCAACATAAATTATTTCGGTCATCATTTTTTACCAATTAATTATGTATATATGCGGTATAATTATAATTTGTTATTACACCATAAATACTGGGTACTACATGTCTCTTGTGGATCCTCCCAAAAGGATTTGCATGAAACTGGCATGAAATCCTGGCGAAGTACGCTTCACAATCCCCCACTTTGTTGTGTACTTTATTGAAATGGTCGTAAAATGAAGACTTGGAAATAATTTAGACGATATGCACCTATGTCATCTAGATTTTAAAAAATCTTGACATTTTAAAGTAAATAGACTACTTGATAATATACCAAGAAACTACATCATTTTTTGCTGTATTGTTTTGATGACTAAAAAAATCAAAAATCAGGAGCATATCAGTTAGTTCATCAACAAAAAGCAACCAAACAACAACAACTGCATTTTCTAATTCTTGTTGACGTCATCAATCAAGAGCTCTCATAAAAAAATGACAACTTATTGGGTACTTTGCCAGGTGTTAATGACTAATGACATTGTTTAATTTAAAGTTCATGTAAACTATAGACTGCTGAGCAGTGACTACTCACAACATTTTGAAATCCATGTGAACAAGTGAATCTGTCACTCTCATCATCAAGTGTCGCGATTTTGAGATGAGCTCGCGCAGCATAATTTAAAGTTCATGTAAACTATAGACTGCTGAGCAGTGACTACTCACAACATTTTGAAATCCATGTGAACAAGTGAATCTGTCACTCTCATCATCAAGTGTCGCGATTTTGAGATTTTTTAAAGCCTATTTTTACGATAATGATAGAAATATTAATAAAAGGCTAATACAATTATTACACAAGGGAAATTTTTTATCATTACGAATGATGCTATCAACAAAATACACCGACTCACATATGACTATATTTTGTATCGTGACGCGATTATGCAAATATGACATTTTGATGTGTGTGCCTAAATATAGTGTTTTGAAAATATGATCATATCATCATACTAACCTGTTGAAAAAGCAACAAAGAAACATGTAACTTGATTCATTATTTTCGAAATAACTGTCAGAAATTTCCATGTGACGACCATGTTGATTATTATTTCACTCCAAGCTCATGTTACCAGACTGGCGATACCATTTGCTCACTTTACAAAACAAAAATGCCTAGTGAGCCGTCGTTTAGTTTGATTTGCTACTCGCCAAACCAGTTCAAAAAACCGTACGTTTTTTTCGAGTGTATGCGCGAATGTAATATTTTGAAATCTTTTAATCACATTTTGTTTGTTTTTTGCGAAAATTTTTGTCGCCAGTTGTCTTTGGAGTATCAGATATGAAGTCAAGGTGGAACTATTGCCACACAATTAAATCATTTGATCATGACTTTTAATGCGGTTCTGCACATATATAATTACTAATTAGTGTATCCATCATTGTTTTTCATTATTCCATTACCAAGAAAGCTGTGTGGCGGTGAGGAGTGAGGGTTGTGGTGGTTATCTGCCAAAAAATCTTCACTTGCCACCACTGTCACCGTTGATGCCGTTGCTGATGCATTTTTGGCACTAAAGTTAATGTTTAATTGAATGCAATTACGATTTATGGTATTGCCAATTAGTTGCAATTGCGCATATCATTTATTTGATAACAGCCTTGACTATTTTGAGTAGCCCTCTCAATGTCCCCTTATCAATATGACCACTGCTATTTAATAGCAAAGTTGCACCGGTGGCACAGTTAACACATTTTCTTATTTGTTTTTCAATCGAGATTTTCTGATTTTAGATCGAGGTAGCGAAAAAAATATTAAATAGTTAGCGACGCTTCTTATTGTTAACCTGGCACATGATATGCACTTTTTTTAACCGTTTATTTTAAACAAAAAAAATAGTTTACCGTGCTTTCTATTTCCACGCACGCACATGACATGCGCAAGCGAAAAAAAGCTTTAAACGAGCTTTTCAATTGACGAAATTAGTTTCCAATCAATGTTCAAAGTTTGTGACCCCCACCGATTTCATTGTTACGGTCGCAGCTACCGACATATTATCATTTACAATTGACGATTATGTCATGTTCACTGCCAAAATAACAACTAATCAACGAGTGTTTGCAACTCTTGTTGTTTGGGCACACAAACAAAACTTATCAGGTGCAGGTACCTACATACTACCAACAAGCGTATTATTATTCGGTCAGTTTCTAAACACCTTCTAGAAATGGAAATTACATTTCGGCAGTAGGCATCCATAATTTATCTTTGAGATAATATATGTGAATGAATGCATACGTGAGCAAACATTAATTAAGAACGAGTTAATTGGGGCGTTCCCAAAAACACAGCTACCGAAGAAAATGATTAAACTCATCGCGTCATAAAGATTTCTATCTCTGTTTTTGGTTATATACTACCCGGTGTGTAGTTTGTGTG
>JAITYZ010002625.1:0-10418 GCA_027744595.1 Paronellides praefectus
TGAAACAGGATATAGCACCGATAAAAAGAATAAAATGATGTTATTAAATGAATGCAGGATTTCAAGAAACATCAACCTCGTCAGTTGTTCAAGGAAATCGAATGACGTACAAGGAAAGGAGTATGTTGAAAGATTTGTAAATATGACAAGGAAAATAAAAGTACGATATTTGCATCATGGGGCGTCCTGATACATTACATGAGCCTTGGGTTTTCCAATGTGTGCAAGCTTTGTTCAGTGGGCTACATGCACGAGTCGTGAGATAGGTAAGTTTTGATATATAAGTAGTTTGGCTTGCTAATAAAATACTTCATGTGACTTTCATGTGATGAGAAGCAAGCTCATGGAAATGAAATCAAGATATCTAAAATATTTGTCGATTCGGCAATATAAAATGTAAATAAATGCATCTCTTTTTGACTGCCTGTAGATACATATACGTATACTACACAACCGTTTAAAGTGGTATAACCAGTGCACAGCTTTCAAAGTTAAATTGGGAATACTACAGAGAAGAAAGAAAAAGGACCTTGGGAATAGATTACGAAATCTGAGATCTTGTTTACTTACCTCTTGAAGCTCAATTTCCACTTGTTGAGAGGATGAAGCTCCGCGGAGCCATCGAAGGGCATTGGATGCATCCGAATGTTTCCCTTGTTCTACCAAATATGTGGGTGACTCTGGGACGAAAATCATCAGCATATAAAAAACAGGCAAAAGTAGTGCGCACGAGACAGCTTGCCATTCCCATGAAACAAATGTCCCAATGACAAATCTACAAAAAGACGCAAAAAAAGTAATTTTGTCCTTTTAGTTCTTGCATGTTGTGAAATTTTACGTTAGTCTCACACAATTCACCTACTACTGCTTTGTACTTGTGTTCATTTGATAATATATACGTTATAAAATGTTGCTGGATACAGCCATGCATGTTGAATTGATAATCGTTGTTTTTTCAAAGAAATTATAAACTTTAACTGTCATGTATATCATCAGCTAAATATAGCCACACTTCACATACTCACAAAACAACTTCAACGTCATCGCCAGGAAGCATATATGCATGCCCGATAGGCATATATACGTATAAAAGCAATAATGTCATACAGCATGTCATTCTCATGCGACCACCTCTTTGCCTTACATGTACAAAATTCCAACGGTGATCATCATGTCGAATCCAGAAGCCAGCATTCCCCGTATCTTTGTAGATGCTGCCTCCGTAACATACACTGGAATTGCTATTGAGCACCCACCTCCACAAAAACCTAAACAGAAAAAAAGACAAACAAGTAACATGTAAAGTAGTGTGCACATATTTCTAGTTTGCTGCTTCGACTCGTAAGAACAAGTTGGGGGAATGTGAAAGTACTACAGGGAAAGTAACAGTACATAGGGTACGTCCATTGTGCAAAATGGTGTACTAATATGATATAAGATTAACATGGATGGTGTATAGAATATATAGGAAAAAGTATTATACCTATTTATAAATCAAAACGCAGGATAAATAATATATCTACTATATACTGGCCTAGGACAAGTTTTTTCGGGAATATACACATTATATATTACCATAATCGCATAAATGAGATCTGCTATGGTCCAAAATCAACTGTGACTTGAAAAATATCTTGTATCTGATGGATAGGGACAGGAATTCATTTAAATACAATGACAGCTAATTTTTGTAAAGTTTCCAGTGTACACCAGATGCAAGCTCATTTATCACGCTCATATGTTGGTGGAATAGGTATATATACATAGCAGGCTAAGCCATTCGAAGAAAATAAATTCAGTGAAAGCTACGTAGATGGATTGAGATTTTAAGGGAATGATCTATTCTTTGGGGTATAATGAAACACAAAATGGTCTTTAACCTGTTACATTTTGATCGAAGCAAAATTTCATATTATAAAGGCTCAAGGAAAAGGCTATATAATGTACATATGGTAATGATTACTTTAATTACAGTTTGTAGGTTTTGCTTTATTTGCTGCTGGTATCAAATTTTCTAATTTACTGTGGAAATGGGGAATAAAGAGGGCGGGTTGGTTAAGCCTTGGCCTTTCCGATGTTTCACAAGCCATCAAGCCATACATCAAACGACAGATTAACTTTCACTCGGGCTGTTATTTAAAAAAAGAATATATGTCAGAAATCCGGAGCAATTTTACTAATGCTTTGTAGATAAGGTTATATCAGCACACAACCGATTTCTACAGAAAAGTTGGGGTTTTTACTCGTAACCCTACATGCGTCATTTTTAACTTGAAAGTAACCTGTCAATATTATTTCACCCAAAAATACATAGAAGGGAATTCTTTTTAAACTCAGTTGAGAATTAATGTAACATATCCTTTTGATGTCAAAATGATGAATGCGTATTGTGAAGTTGAAAAGTTAGCTTTCACTCTAACCAAGAACTTTAACGTTTTTTACTTAACTCCATCACCACCATAATATAATACAACTAGAGGCAACAACACCAACAAACTTGCAAACCTACATTCAATATTCCACCCACTCATGTCGTTTTCAATGAAAGCTTCATTTATGCACTATTATGTATCCGTAGTACAGATTCTGTACACCAAGTATTCTAATAATTGCTAACTTGTAATTGAAATCTATACAAAAATATGATTGGATACAAACAAATTATTATTTGTCAACTTCATCGCAAATTTTAAAAAACGAAGGTACAAAATTTCATTACAGGAAGTTACAGTTTAAAACCTGAACAATCTGTGCAGTTACAACCTTTTCTATTGAAATAAGCTGTTGCTGCTATTCCAAATCTGGTTTATGTGCCCAATTAGCAATAAAATGCTGCGCTTGCGGAAGGTTTTTAAAAGCTAGCAATTATTATTACACACTGTTAATAATAAAACATAGGTAGCTAAATACAGCTCACGAGCTATATATGGTCATTATTACCATCATGCATCAGCCAAAAAAAAATTTGAACTGCTAAAGTCACTAGGATATTATTATACGCCATAAAAACACTTTGCATCATCAGCATCATAAAACAAATATTATGGCATGCCTGGAGAGAGGCACTGATACCACATTATTACCCAGGCAGTTCCCGTATCAATGTTGCAGCACAAACTGGTTAATGTGGTTGCTCGGTGTGCCATGCGTTTCCCCCTCAAAGGAAAGCATAATCATCTTTCGACATTTACAGCGTTCTTTCACCTTTTCCTACTTAATGTACTGTATTATAAAGTTTTTTAGTATAGCATTAGCGTACAATATTTATGCCAATACTTATGTATGTGAACGTAGCATTATATCCTCCCAGCGTATAGCAGGAGTGCTTGTGGGGAATGACATATGTGAAAGTGATCACAGGTGACAGATAAGATACGCTACTTTCATGTATGAAATGTTTTACCGATTTGTTACTTTCACAGACAAGCAAACCACGTATGTATATACTTGCAAACTATGCACTATTTATACAACATAGGTAGATAAATCCAATCTTGTGCTTATATAAACTCAAAATGTTGGTTCATTAGTAATTTTCATCCTCTGAGAAAGTATTTTTTACTGGTGGTGTGTTTTTTCACTCTCACAGCAAATTGAGAAACAGCATGCTCATATGTGGGCATACGTACTTATTGCATTACATGTACCAATCTAAACTCACTGATGCAAGAAAATGTAAAAAAAAAAATCCGTGAGATTGCTTTCAATGGTGAATGTTGAAATTATTATTGAAACTACTACTATCATTATTATTACTGTTACATATAAAAAGAGAAGACACGAAGCATCTGTTACCGTATAAAGTTAAGTAAGTTTCCTTGCTTGTACAGAACATGATACACCAAAGAAAGACAATAGTTTTAGCCAGGTTCTAGCCAGAAGATTAAGGTTGCCGCTATTTTTAATGGCACATTATTATAGACACTTAAAAAGTGTATGCTTTGAGGAAAGTTGCAATAACTTTAAGGAGACGTCACACATTCTATCCCTATTTTACTTGACGTCAAGTACTCACTGGTTTTTCCTTCACATTCACTCAAGCTCGTCTTGAATGAGAGCAAAACAAGAAAAATAAAAGAACACTTGGGAAAAAGAACACTGCCGTTCAGTCCGGAACTCAGGGAACTGTGAAGGAGACTGATCTGTAATAGGAAGTTGCGTAGATTTTACTTATATGTATTTGTTATTATTATTATTATTATTATTAATTTTCATAAATGTGTAGGCGTTTCGGCAGCCATATCATTTCATATGCGCATATAAGTTATTATAAATATGGCAAACATGAGACAAATACTACATTTTCCAAACCCCACACAATAGAGATTTCTCTGATCACGATCATACAGTCGAAGAACGCCAAAAACCATAGTTGATTGTGTATGTTATCATAATATTTATTTTGTCGAGCAGCGAAAATGAGAAAAGACGACAAGCATCCGTGTATTTTCTTTTCATTCATTCAGTCAATTCATTAGACTGCAGCCCGTGTATATTCCAAATAATGTGATATATGAAAATATATATGGAATGTTCGGCTTTGCGAAGAAATTTTTTCCTCATATTAATAATATGCTAAATAAATAGTAAATATGACGCAGAGAAAAGCTGAATACATTATATAATGAAGCTTTATTGTTATCATGAAGTAAGCAACTTACCCGAAAGAAATCGACCGACATAAATCATCCAGATATTTTGAGCCAGAGTGATGAGCACCCAGCCTCCAAGAAAAGGCGCAGTCAGTAGAAGCAAACATTTTTTCCTTCCAAATCTTTCAATACCATAGCCGAATATCGGGCATGCAGATGCTGCACCCAACTGAAATGATTTATAATATTCTTTTGTAAATATATAGCCTTTTATGTATATAAAAAGCATATACCTATCTAGACGTGGATATAGTGTTTCACACATATTTTAGTTTTACATGATATTATGTACATTAATAATATGTTCATATACGCCATGTTATAATATAATAATTATATAGTGCATCATTCGATGATCGTTTACTCACGTTTTCATGCATTAAAACAAGCTTGTTCTTTTCCAAGAAATGAAAAATACTCGGGTAATTTACTATCGATTATGAACATAAGTAGTAGTTCATATTATGTTGTAATATTATGTATTAAGTGAAAGTGAAAGATGAAAAAGCAAAACGCACAAAATGTTCTAAATTACAAATATACATGCGTAGTATTTATTTACAATGAATTTTTTTTCACTTTTTGTTCTTACCAGGGACAGAGTACTAATCCAAGTTTCTTCGCTTGTTCTGATTTCGCCCACCGACTTCCTTTCTCTTAAATCCGGTAACGCTGTACTATAGTAATAATTACATAGAAATGTTACCAATATTATCAATTTGATGTAAATGGAGTACCGCACCTATACTCAAACATATTTGGTATTCAATTATGAAAAATAAATATAACGTTAAAAAGTCACAAATATATTTTACACACAACATGCATTAAATTATCGTTACATAAATACAAAAAGTGAAGGTAACAATGTTAAATCACATACCTTGTCCAGGACATTACTGTACCAAGCGCCACAGCTCCAAAATTTGCTGTGAAAAAAATACAAACCGAATTAGTATCTTATGAACTTTTGATCCAGAATATTAGATGCTTTCTTATATCAAATTACAAGAAAGCACAGGTAGGTGTTTGAATAGAACTGTATATTGTTGTAACAAAGGAAGCAGTAGTGAGGACATGAAAAGATATGACTATATATAGATATACATATATATATGCTTTTCATTTAATTTGCAGAGAATGATACAAGAAGAGCCCTCCAAAACATAAAGAAAACCCATCCAGTTAAGTACATTTGAGGAAGGCTAATAAGCTCTCTTCCTGCCTTTATT
The DNA here is from genome assembly GCA_027744595.1 of Paronellides praefectus. Classification (NCBI taxonomy): domain Eukaryota; kingdom Metazoa; phylum Arthropoda; class Collembola; order Entomobryomorpha; family Paronellidae; genus Paronellides; species Paronellides praefectus. The sequence goes on from JAITYZ010002625.1 coordinate 5,885, forward strand.
TATTCAAGATTGCTGTGCATTGAGTCATGAACGAAAATAAAGTCTGTTTCGCCGTCATTCCAAAATCAATAAAATACACGCACGCACACAAGGCTGTACTGATTTCGACAATATTTAAAATATCTGTGGGAAATTGAAAATCCCAGAGTTTCGGCATTAATTAAAGAAAACAGTTGTTTAAAAAAATAGTGGTCCTGCATTCCGACGTTACAACGATTTTATTTAAAATTGCAAAGATCAAGCAAAAAACTTACCTGCAAAAGCAGCAAAAAACTGACGCGAATAACGCGCTTTGAATTCTCCACTTTCATTATTTGCTTCTTTATCCTTAGCTTTATTGCTTCCATCGTCATCACTGCCGTCAAATAGTTTACTTGCTTTGAACGTTGTTGAAGAATCAGGAGGAGAATGGGAAGGTAGAGACTGTCTTGTTGAAACTGACTTGGCATCTGAAGAAAGAAGTGGTGAATGGAAAGTTTTGGAATCACCATTTGGTTGGAATGATGGCACTTTTCTCTTTGGAGTTTTATCACCCATAGAATCATCATCTCTAATGGTCTCATTAACTGCGGACCCACTTTCACCCTTTGTCAGAGGAATGCTACTTCTTTTGAAATTTGAATCCGTGGTATTCTTATTCTCCAAGTTTTTAGCATCAGCATCATCATCATCCACAGCAGCAGGAGTAATGGAAATGGAAACAGCATCATCTTTCCAGTCGTCATCTGCATTTCTTTCACTTTGACTCACAGATGAAACAACACGTGTGGGCAATGTCCCGTTGTCATTTATTGCTCCACTTTTCCCAGCAGCAGCACCATTCCCCTCAAATCCCTTCTCCTCTTCATTCTCTTTATGTGGCGTGGCTGCTCCTCTCGTTGCATCCAAAGTGGCTGTAGCAGTTTTCATATTTCACATTAAATTGCTTTCTTCTTTGTTATCTATTACCAAACCGAGCTTTATTGAGTTAAACTCGACTTTTTATATTAGCTTTACTCTTAAATCCCCAATAATGGCATGTGTTTATATATTCCTTCAATTTTATCCCACACTTCCACTATATTATTTCCATAATATTGAAATGGTATTAGGTAAAATGAAATAGACGTGAAGAATTTATACAGGTGGTGTATTTTTCTTCACATCTCTACGTATAAAAATTTATACTACATTCTACAAATAACTTATTATTATGTACTTTATGTGATCTACTAAACTATATAGAAATACGAATGTAAAACGGTTATTATTACATGTAGAACTGTCGCCCATAAGCCAAATGTGCTCTGCTGAAGCCAACGGGCATTTATCTTTTTCCGATGATTTGAATTTGTCAGAGTTATTCCATCCAGAATAAAACACGTCGAATACGGTTGTAATGGATATCGTGTCATGGTTGTTAGTCCTTTCATTACCTCGTTGGTTATTTGTATGCGAAGGAGGATGCAGAAGATGTAAAGATGGTGTGGAAGAAGAACTGTGTGGTTTTAAAAACAAGGTTACTCCGTTTAGTGCCGAATGAATTAATTTTTTACGACAAAACTCAGAATTCCTATTCAAATGTCAGTTGTGAAATCTTGAAAAAATTAATAGGTGTATCAGGTTCAAACTATAAGAATAGGTAGGTAGGTAGAATATATACTCTTATATGAATGCATAATTATTTTTCTAAAGCTTTAATTTGCAACTCATAAATACGTGCAATTACAATTTACACTGAAACAACGTGTTATAAACATCACATATATTTGAATACATTTTTACAATTTGAAACTAACTTGTGGATATTTGTTGCTGAAAGTGGCCTTGAAGCTTCCATGAAAATTTACGACCGGGCTGCCGTGTACTGCACGTGAATTATGTGATGATGAGTAAGTTAACAAACCCTAAGACTAGCACTCATTCATTCCCTACGATCAGTATCACTACCATGATCACAATGTGTAGATTCGAGATTGCAGATTAGTACAGCAAAGCGTGGTGAAGAGGAAGAGTGATGATAATGATGTTGGCGATGGACTACTGCTGTTAAATGTAAAAACCGAGAGGTGAGGTTTTACTTTCTACAAGATATTGAAGACCGAAAATGTAGCAATACATATTGCTCTGTAAACTGATGTTAACTAGCGTAGCCTGCTATGTATATGTTAGGAATATATTGTTATATTAAAGACGACATATGAATTGCCGTGTGACTATGAATGACATGAGTATAATTATTACATATTATGAATAACAAGTAGTGCAGAACAAACATTTGACTATATTAAGAAAAATACTTCAGGTAGCGGTTTAGCGGCAGCACATACAGAACCAAGCTAGAGTATATTATTATTATTATCAGCATCAGAAATCGTTGTCGGAGTGGTAATGCATTCAATATTGACATAAATTTCCTTTCCATTTAACTAAATACATATTTTTGCACAAATAAAAAATAAAAAATGCTCCTGGTAAGTGTGTCAAAAAAAGAATTGGTCTTTCATTTCTGTGTTATGCTGTTTTATACACTACTTGCGTAAGAGTTGCTTGTACTGACACTTCACGCTTGAAGTCTAATATTCAATCAGTATTCATATAAATCCAAATATTTATGCTAGTAACAATTGGGTAAATTCACAACATATAATTTTGGTTAACTAGTGAACATGGGAAATACAAGTATGTGTGTGTCAGTCAAACGAGTTTTTAAAACATATATAAAGTTAAAATTTTGAATTTGCAGTGATTAGAATGTACCACATAATATTGTTATCCAACGGAACAAACTTTGCGTACATTTTTCTTAATTCTGCTGAAGTATCTTGCAATTGGCAGAATAATTTATGCCGTTCCGATGCTCTATATAGCTCTGCGTGATTTATTCAATTTATTTATCTCCAGTTCGGCTATCCATTAAAGCTGTCACATAATAAATATAATAGGCATTTACAAGCAAACCATTTTTTACTCCAAAAAACTCAAAAAGAGTGATGGAATAAAGATGGATCGATTAAGAATTTTTGAATCTTTCGTGTTTTGTCAAGTTTATAAATGAAATGAATAAAATTTTATCGGAAATGAACAAAAAACAACTCTCCCAACAACTGTAAAAAGTATATAAAAACTTTCGTGAATTTTTTCACTTACTTGTATTTGGGTCCATTCTCATCCAATGTTACACGCTATGAAGTTTCAAGTTAACTTGCAAGTTATACCTTAAAACTGGTCAAGTTAAAAGCGTATTTGTAAGTAAATAGTAGATGCAAAACACATACACGCAACTGTAATACTTTTTGTTACTTTATTGACAGATAAATCTACATTATACTCCACTCTTGTTTTTAAACGAGAAAATGCCACCACAACATCACTTTCACTTACACGACTGTATTTTCACCAGCTGAGAGGGAGAAGGCTATGAGAGTTTCCAAAACACGATTCGCAGTAGCCGCCAAGTTGTTTGCGTCGGAACGGGAAACTTTTCCCCGACCCTGTGTCTGTGTAAAACTAAAACTCGCGTAGTTCTATGTTCTATTCCGTGTAAACGTTGGATTTGCTATACATCTTGAAATATACAATGCAGTTTGGAACATGTACCGCTTTTACTTTTTTCTTTATTCCGTTACTGTTCCAGAGTACTATGTTCACAGGCTAGGCATGTATATTATGGAATGCCCTTGATAGTTAAAATGTAGAAGAACTGTATGGAACACACTAAACTGAAGATTTACATTCTCTCTCAGTATAGCAACGTCCTTTGCATATAGCTTTGCAATTTGATTTCGGAGCTTTTTGGAGAAAATTAGATTCACGCAATTTAAAAGGGCTTTCCGTTCACTTCAGAGCTCGCTTTCAAATTGATAAATTTTCAAGTGCGTACGAATCAAGCGTAAAATCGTATCCATATTGCTTTAAAAAAAATGAATAAAACGAGTTTAACCCAACTTACCCAAAGGTTCGTAACTTGGAAAAGGGCTATAAAAAGCTTCAGCGAAATCCTTCGACCTTTTGAATCAATTTACATTTCAACGAAATTTACGAAATCGTTTACTTGGAATCGCTTGCTGTGCAAATGGAAAAACCATATTATAAACAGGTTCCTTTGCTTCTAGCTGAAGTATTACGTGTTGCATATTTGAATGATCATGATCACTCCACTACTACGAACATTTATAGGTATACATTATTATAAGTAGGTAATATTGTTGCAGATTTGAGTATAAATAAAGTAATAAATAAAGTATTACTTTAATTATTCTCCAGTATTTCCTATAGTTTATGAATAAGATGTATTAATCATGACAATAGAATATTCTTCAGGGTTAAACATTTGTACCTTGTTTATCCCACTAGTTAGGATTATTCTTCTCTTTTCCTTGATGCTATTCTCTCATGTGAATCTTTAGTAGGTAGTTTTGTTCATTTATGCCTATTTTTTAAACAAATTATGTACTACTCTGTGTACCCTCAATCTGGCCGGTTCTTAGCTTCTTTCAGCTTATATAAGGCTATTTTCCTGACTAATAAATTATCAGTAGTATCTCCACAACTA
>JAITYZ010002626.1:0-102689 GCA_027744595.1 Paronellides praefectus
TTTTTTCCAGGGTGAAATGAGATAAATAAATAAAATTGACAACTCTGGGAACAAAAAAAACTTTGAATTCTGCCAAGTCACCAAAAAAAAATTCGTAGAAATAATGTACGCAAGTGATTGGTGTTGACGCTCAGCAAAAGTAGACGCGAAAACATGACAACAAAAAAAAAGAACGGACGACGTACATAGAAATGAAACGACAACTCATCCAGCACAGCAGTCTGTCCGTACGTTACACGCAGAGGACAGCCAATTGAAAAGACTACCAACGTGACGAGAATGACCACAGAATGTGTTCACTTGACAAAAATATAAAGATATATGTAAAAAAATAATAATATAAACTGGATCGGACTGGCTGAATTGGAAAATTTAGTTGAGCATTTCAGTACAACAGTACATGTACCTACGTAGTACGTATCTTCGTACCATCCCTCTGCTATTTTCATAAAAAAAGAAGACCCGCCATAAGATTTTGTCGAAACAAGTGAAACGTTGAACTACGTACGCAGTACGCACTCGGAATTGTCAATTGACTATTTATTGTGAAGATGATGCATATAAAATGTAATGCACATAGAGAAAAAAAATAAACAAGAGAACGGCAAAACTGTTGGACCTGAACAGCAACAGTGTACGTTCGTACATTGATGGAGGAAATGGGCAGAAAACAATTGGGATTGGTTTGTTCCTCGAATTTCCAAAATCATCAACTTTATTGTGGAAACATCAGCATGATCAGCATTGTGCATATCTCCACATCATCGCATTCTAATGATTTTGCGGCAGTATTCTTTTTTCTTTTTTTTGGTTCTACTTGCGATGTTGTGGAACTATTAGGCTATTTTAATGATACACAGCAGGAAAAAAAATGTACTAATACTACATAGGTTGCTATCATGAGTTTTCTATTATTGCTTGGGTTCCGTGTTTTGATTGTGAATGAAGCAACAGCATGTACCTATTTATAAATATAATATTATATATGTAACATGTATGTATGTATGAATTATATGGTAGATACAAAAAAATACAACCAAAAAAATAATAGGTGAAAATAATCGATAATATAAGAGCTAATCCAACTTTAGTGGTAGCGGTAGTAGCAGTAGCGGCAGCACACACACACTTTTCCCCATCTACTTAAGTAATATCATTGGAACATGCATCCATGCACGCATGCAAGCATGTTAGTAAAAAAATATATATACCTTTACACTCGGCGAGTCTTTATTTCAAGGATTATGAAATACGGGATCATTCATTTAAGACTCAGGTGTAAAAGCCCTTTTAATGCAATCACTTAACTTTCGGTTAGCATATGCAAACTGAGCAAAGAAAATAACATGGGTCTACTATGGACAGCCCCTTTTGCATGTTGCATGTAACGTTAAATAACTGCAAATGAAAGACGGACAAAAACACTTTTCTCTGTTTTTTTCTCTTTCTTTCTTTTCCAAATGAGCTAACAGACAACTCACACATATATGCATACTGGCTGACTTACACTTTTCAGATACTCTTTTTATACAACAACTATGCAGGAATGATTGCATGCATGCAAGCAATTCAATTGAAAAATATAAATGGTGTATAGGTATACGGTTGTCATGATAACATTCATTTGTGCACTATCATCATTATGATCATCAGCAACCCTTTTGCTTATTCTTTTCTGCTATATATGAATATAATAATATACATATATATATATACCTATGTATATATATACTATCGTTACAGTAACCATACATGAGTGCCTTCCCTTTTTGAGGCTAGAATTTACACTTTCCAGCTTTTGAGTTTTTTTATCATTGTGTCCTATAGGATGTCAATGGAATAAACATGAAAATGAAATAAAAACAGGGACATAATCAAGTGGGAAGTATGTAGCAACCAATTTCAGGTGACATTAAGGCTCATAAACTACAGAGCAGAAGAGCAAAAGGGAAAAGAGACGGTGAAATGGCACTTCTCCACCAAATGATTCCATCATCACTTTAACAACAACTACCATGTTTACTGCGATCGTCTCAGCAGAAGCAAGTATCCACGCACAAAATCATGTAATATACATAAATACATATTATATACCACCATACGTTGAAAAATGGCATGGATCATGACATGACAATCATCAAGAGCACGATGATGACGACGATAAAAAAGGGAGTAAAGTTGAGAGAGAGAGAGAGAGATAGAGAGAGAGGAAAGAGAGACAAAAGGAGAAGGTTGCTGCCGACAATGATGCGCTGTGTTGACTTTTTCCATTATATCTGCCACCACCACCACCACCATAATATAGAGCAGAAGAGGAAAGGTGATCTACCTCTTCACATTTTTTATTTTGGCATGATCAGGATGATAATCAAGACGATGACGATGATAATAACAGCAGCAATTTCACTTTATTTTCTGGTAATAAATTCAAGTACACACAACAATTCTCTATCAGTTTTACAAGGAGTTGTGTATGACAGGAGTAGTAGCAAAAGCATGGCCATGGTTATAATAGTCCATCTCAGCAGCAGGTACAAAAACAGGTAGTTTGTTGTTGTATAGATGAAAGAGAGAGAGAGAGAGAGAGAGTGACTGACTGAGAGTGAGTATAAGTACTTAAGTAACTTTTATTGTTTTTTATTATTATCCTATTACTACTCGCACAAGTAGCAGCACTACCCCGAAAATGGGAAAGATGTCTGGTGCGAGCAGTGTAGGTAGGTGGGTTGTCGGTAGACAGACGTTTATTGTGCCTCAAGCGAAGAAAAATGAGAGCCGTAAATATATTTTCTCCCTTCTTCGTCTTCTTCTAAACTTGGTCGTCTTCGCTTTTCATCATGATCCTGTCTCATAATACTAGAAAGGGAGAAGGGGAGAGAGAGAGAGAGAGCGATTGCAAAGCAGCGTGTGGAGCACTACAACTATAAGGGTTTTATTTTCATGGAAAAGTGGCAGCAGCATTACTACTAGTAGCATACAAGGAAGGATGACGATGATGATGTGTATTACTTTTCATGATTAGATGAGGATTAGCACGCTTTCGCCCGCTGGTCTTTCTCTGGTGGTGGTGCAACTGCGGTGGTTTTGGTATTAGTACCACCAAGACAATAATAATATTAAGAATGCTAAGCCAACCAGGTAAGTACAGTGTAAAGGAACCATGCAGGAAATGGATCAATAATAATAATAACTAGGAACAATTTTAAGTCACAATGGATATGGATATATGCATGGAGGTAAGTAATAATAAGTAGGGATATTTGTCATCCTGCAAAGGCAAACGACAGTCTTATTGAGCATTATTACATGTGAAATCAAGAGTCCCGAGCACAGATTATTTTTCCAGGAAGTATTCTGATTTTGACCTCGCTTTACCTTTCCTCTATGTCCTTATTTAATATTAATTAATTAATTGGTTGCTACCTACCGACCCCGAGGATACTGTTATATGTTGCTTAAATACATTATGACTCAGGAAAAAAATGGATCATAAGTCACCTCCATTTCATGCGATAGAGGCGTAATAACATTTTAACTAATATGGAACAAAACTTGATCCAAAGTGTATTATAAAAAAATGGAAAAGTGTAATATGAGGCGTAACAGCAGGAGCAGAGAAGCAAAAATCATCATATCCAAACAATATATTTATTAATTGAGCAAAATCATATATTATTTTGCTTTTAAGAGGGACAAAGAGAAGTTTTGGTCGTTGTTGCTCAACTACTAATCTATCTATACTACATCCATGTTCCATATATTTCCCCGTGATGAATTGCATTCGCTTTTTGATTTTTCAAAATGCATATAAACATTACACATAATATGATGCATGCCGTATAATAAACATGGTAATGTACTTTTGTGTAACAATAATGTTATTATTATTATTATTATTATTGTTATTTCATTTTAGTTTTCTTCCACTACTCACACAAACACACGATTACATTCCCACCGAAATGAAATTCATATGGCACCACCACCACCAACCACCACCACCACCAACCACCACCACCAATCCAATGATTATTTATACATGTATTGTGTGTATTTTTATACGGTTGAGTGAAGTTGAGTGGGCATTTTATACAATGTTTATACAATACGTTGTTGTTTGGTGAAATTTGTTGCTGTTGTTTGCAAACCAGTATAATATTTGTGCACACACACACACACACATACAAAAACACACCACACATAATATTTTTTATTGTGAGGCAAAAAGAAATGGACATTACGACGATGAAGAGATAACAAAGTTAATGGTGGTAATGCATGTCTCTCGCTTGGTCTAGCTGATATAATAATATTTTATGCTCCATAATATGCTGCCCTGCCACTGCTGAGCATGCATATGACATGCTCTATAAATACTTTATTATGAATGCCCATATGAATATGCAAATGAGGAATGTGCATTGGAGCATTAAGGAGGAAAAAGGGAGAATGAGTTCAATAAAAAATATGAGCAAGTACGTATATATATATATTGCTATGGCAAAAAGGCAAGGAAGAGAGAAAGTCTGCTTACTTTTTATACATACTTTGGCATGCCATATATAAATATACTAGTACAACAAAGTATAAAGCTTTTTTTTTCTTTTTTGCCTAATCAAATAAACAAGTTTTACTTGTTGGTGTTTTTGGTGGTATGGAATAGTGTGGTGTTGCAGGAGCAGCAACAACAACGTGTAGTATTCCTGTTGCTGACGACGAAAAAAAAGAAAGAATGAGAAGGAAAAACGATAATGATCGCTACAGGTAATTTATGCCATAAGAGGAATGAAAAGAGGGCAAGTATGAATGTGTGTGTGCATATAACTATATAACATACGGCTCGTGCAAGTCAGGTTATGGTACCAACTCAACTCTCTCGTATCAGCAAACAAAAATGTATACATATATTGCGTTGTTGTTTGATGCTTTCTACAAAATTCTAGTATGCTTGATTGACTTGAAAATGTGTGATGGAGAAAAGAAATAAAAGAGAAAGAAAAAAAAGAGAATTGTTATAATAATAAGAGGTCAAGCAACAGCCGTAACATCGGCAGACGGCGGTGGTTACGGTTGTTGGGAGTAGGGAAAGTAAGCATGCTGGTTATACTATTATAGGCTGTAGGGCACACACGTCTTCTTGAACAGCCCTACTCTTTTGGACTGGACTAGACTAGACTCTTTCTCTCTTCATGTTGTTCCTATTTTTTTCTAATTATATCTCTCAGGTCGTTGTCGTTTTTTTTGTGTATGCAATGCAATGGCAAATGTGGTGTGTGTGGTGCTGACGTGGCTTCCGGTGTAAATAGGTGTGCAGTTCAGTTCAGTCTAGTCCAGCCACACGTTTTTTTTGGTAGATATATATATTTTTTTGTTCTCAGAAAAAAAGGGTTAAAAAATAACAAAAGTGGTGGCAACATCAGCACAAGGGATTTATTTAAATGACTGCATTTAATAATAATGGAGCGGGAGAAAGAGAGAGAGAGAGACGGGGGTAGTAAGCATTGCTTCTAGTTCAACATGAAATTTCATAATGGAAATGAGTTGTTTGGTTTGGTGGGTTGAAATATATAAAAAAAATAATCAAATCAAATGAGCAGACAGGGAGGGAAAATCGGGGCAAGCCATGTACAACAGTTGTGATGATGATTGAAGATTAGCGGTTTTTCTCATGCCACCATCGCCACCAGCCACACAAGCAAAAAGCAAAAGTCAGAATAAAACTGGACATTTAGTCGACTCATTACTCGCCTCCTCGGCCCACAGTTGAAATGAATGAGTAATCAACAAGAAAACAAAAAGCTACATGTAAACTCGCAAACAGCAACGTAGGTATAAATATACCTAATAAATATATACGTTACTCTAAGCATATTAGTGTCGTTCTTCATTCGGTACGGCGCGGCGGGTGGATACATACACTCCATATAAAATTGTTGCCATTGCCACTGCTGCTGCTGTTTTTAATATTATTATCCTTTAGTTTACGGCTACCTGAAGAAAATGGGATTAACTAAAAAAACAACATAGCGGACCACATGCGGATGTTATGTTTTCAGAGTAGAAAAAAATATATTCCCCACGAAACAAGTATTAAGCTTGGTATACTTTTTAGCTAAGCGAGAAAATATAATCGTATTCTCAGAGGAATTAAGTCTGATTCTTTGCATTAGTTGTTGTAGGTATATATCTATGATATATATATTCATATTAGTGTGTGTAGTAGTATACCCCACCAACATCAAAAGACCCATGGTCATGATCATCCGCCATTATTATTATCATTATTATTATTATTTCTTATGGTCTGCTTTTGTATTTGTAATTATAAGAACAACAACAACAACGAGGGTTGTGCTGCATCTGTTGTGTTTTTAAGACAGAGAATAAGGCCATATTATTACGCTTTAATAATTTTTAATAGAGTCAAATGGAAAAAGTTACATGCTGATCTTACTGTCCCTTTCTCTGAAATGGAAAGCTAAATTAAATGGGAAATTCCTTGGATTAAAGTACACAACACACGGGAATATAAATAATGTCTCTTGCAACCCTGCTTTGAGTACATAACCATGCAAAATAATAAAGTATGAGTTGAGCATGAATTTCATACAACAAAAGTTGCGTAATAATTACTACATCTTCATACACACAGTAATAGTAGTAGCCGTAGCAGCAGCAAATAAAAATGTGAGTAATGTAGGAAGAGAAACAAGGAAAATAATAAGATGAGATGGGGGAGGAGGAGGACAACAGTGACTACAGAGAGGAAAGTTATTGGATTGCAACATCATCACAGACTCTCTCTCTCTCTGCTAATATAACATAACATGGCTATATTTATATTTAACATTTTACGTACATATATATATGTAGCTCACATGCTACCTGCTTTCAGAATAATCAACGTGAGATGAGATGCTGCTACTATGATGATGATCATACCCTCAAGGTGGATCCAACAAACAAACAAAGCTGCTCAGAAGAAACAACAGGATAATAAAAAAAGGAGAGAAAGAAGAAAAAAATGAGGCACATAGCGTGTAAATACTTATTACTTAAATAATAAAAGGAAAATGGAAGATTTTATTTTGTGTCAAGAGAGGAAATGTAGTAGTGATGAGGATTGGATGGATAGGAGATGAGAGAAAATGACAAAGAAACATTTTGTGTCCCCTTAAGATTCCCTCTATTCGTTACCCAATCATTTCACTTAGCCACGCTTAAGTATAATATGTACTCTCTGTATGAATCTAGGCAGGAGGAGAAGGAGCTAGCTAATTGAAAATACTCAAAACTTATGAAAGTGAGGCGAAGGATGATATATATATATATATATGTGCTGAGACATATACATTTATGTATTGTGGTGGTGGAGAGGAAAGGGTAGAAAAAGGAAGGATTGCGTAATAAACAAGAAAGAAAAACATGATGATGGCAGAGCGGCAGTGGTTGGTCATGATGATACATGACGTGTTGAGCGGTAACCAGTAGGTTTTTTGGTGGAGAAAGATGATGATTGTGCAATATATATATATATATATATATGAGTATGTATATATTTGATGTTGTTGTATGTGCAATTTCGAAAGATGGTGATGTGGTAAGAGGGGTATTGTGGGAGAGGATTGTGTGTGTGTGTGTTGTAAATGTAAGATGAGAGAATGGAATGATGAAACCCAAACCACCTGCATCCAAACACATGGTAAAAAAATAAATATAGTTTAGGAACATACGCATTCGTGGTACATTCATGGATCATGTTGGTTTTTTATAAATAAAAACTTTGTAATCATGTAATAAAATTAGGAAGGATGCTGGTTGTTTCAGGGGGATAAATTGAGAAGAAGGGTATATACCTAAGTATAAATTGTATAAATACCTAAGTATAAATATCAGTGTATAAATTGCCCTTAGAAATTAAGTAGGAATGGGAAAAATGTCAATTGGAGAAATTAGGTATAATAATAATAATAACAAGTATAGTGTGTAGTCTAAATAATAGCATGTATGATAGAACAAACCAACTTATTTGATCTCCATTGGAAAATATACATTTTTTTATCTTTTAAAAAACTTGACACTTGAAAATGGGTGCACCAAAAGGAAATAAAGTAGTGAATATTTGACAAGTTGCTGGGTGTAAAAACGACAAACTATATGACATATAGTATCAGTTATCAATGAACATTGAACAGGATGATACGATTATTGTCATGATGATCTACTCTATATTTCGAAAGCTACACCAAAGTAATGTAATAATAATGAATGTGCAGAGATCAAACCAGGTACATATATAAAAGTGTCCATTGTGATTCCCTCTTTCCTGTCTCAATTTACATTAGAATCCTTAGCGTTTTGTTACATGGAATATGATACCCTATGAGCATGTAGTTTATATAAAAGTAGGTAAGTAAGTAGGAGGAAGACAGAGAAATACCACTACCACGACACTTGTTAGTGGAAAACCAGTGGCCACCAGCATCATCCTGTTAAACTTTTTTCCCCTTCCTTCCAGGATGAAATAAACAATGGATTGGTGAACAGCAGGGTCAACAACAACAACAACAAAAGGTATATTACGTTTCTCTGTTGACATGTGACATGACAGTAAACAAAAACCGGGTATTCCCTCCTGTGAGCAATTCCCCTTCATTATTATTTTCTAGTTGGAAGAACAACCCCCCGAAAAAAAAACTTGGGGCCTCGCCTGCTGATGGTGTAGAGTAGGGACCAGAGGCCTGTCTCCGAGAAAGGAGGTTAAAACAAGAGGAAATACATAATATATGACACATGATACGTGGTTTCGTTTCCCAGCTTGTTCCTGGGATCATGATTATTACATAATTAAGATTAATTAGATAGTAAAGGGAAAAGGGCATGTGTCACAGGCGGGTAGAGTCCGAGAAATACAAACATGACAACAATATCCACCAGCATTCAAGTGGTACCCTGATGATGATGATGATGACAATGATATTATGATATTCCTACAACAGAACACAGACAGATGAGAAAAACGTTTTGAATCAAAGGGGTTGTGCTCATGGTGCTCTTTCATGGTTGAATTTTTCAACAGAAAAACTGTTTCTGTTCCCTACACGTCTCATTTTCTGCGTAAAAGCGAAATAAACATGTGTACGTATAAAGCATATACCCCAAAAAGTAAGTGGATGAAATAATACAAAATCAACCCCAAACAGGATCACTTGATCATATAGCTATAAAGCTACGTGATGTTGTGATGACGATTTACGGTTGCTCATGTAAGTTATAAAAAGTGTAAATGTGTGTGCATGAGAAAATGGATATGAATGCATTAGCGTATTACAACATCGAACATACCTAGTTGATTCAGTAGAAGAAGAGTCAAACAGTTGTAAAAAAGACACTTGTCTGTGTTTTGTGGTGTGTGTGTGTGTCTGGTAGTGAATCCCACTTAAAAGTCGATCAGTACCCACTTGAGCTATTATCATGTTTATTGGCCTTTTTCCTCGTGCTCTCTATACTTGTGCATCCCACTCACAACAAGCCAGCTTTAAAGTGAGAGAAAGAGCAACTGAGCCGTGCACCATGTTGTTGTTATTCACGAGAAAACTTTTAGGACTGTGGTGTCTTCAGAGAGCCATATGATAACTATACAGTCAAGCCATCCAAAAGGCGATGATGGGGTTCACTGTTCACCACTTTCACACTCTTTCCCACATAAAAACTTTGAATTTAAAGAAGGAGAAGAAGTAACACAAGTATATATACAAATATATATATACATATATATACCTATATTATTTTCAACCTCCCATATCCTCATCATCATCGTCATTGCCACAACATGCCACTTGAATACCAGTGGTGACAATGGCGACAAGGACGACATGTCGATGATGATGATGATGAGGATAAAATTTGTAATGCTTTTTGAAGCTCAACTGAGCACAACAACAGGGAAAAGCTCTTGAGCTACGTGACTTTGCTATGATGATGATGATGCTGCTGCCAATGGTGGATTTACCAATGCAATGTTGAATTTTCAATTTTAGCCTATGCCAGGCTATGCCTCCTTATTGGCATTTGTCATGATGACCTGACATTGTTTTGTTTACATGCATAATATATACATATGTATATCCACCTACCATTCTACATATATATGTATATATGAATGGTAATTTGTAATGCGTTCGGAAAAGCAAATTTTGATGAAAAAAAAATACATATTTGGGTAAACGGGCAAAAGGGAGCGCTCAGCTCAATTCCAAGTACACTCAATGGAGATCAACTTGTGTGATGATCATCATCGCACACACACCAACTTCAAACACAACAACCATAAAAACATCCGAGTTGGTTTACTTTTGAAAATTTGTCTTCATTTGTCATTCAGTTATTGAGGGTGGTGTATGATGAGGATGATGATGATGAAAGACATAAGCTATTTTGCTGAGTGAGTATTATATTATAGGCTGGAATATAATGACACAACTCCTGAGAATGCTAAATTGTGAAAACCCTATTGTACTCTTTTGTGTTGAGGATGATGACTGTGAAGAAGTGCTTAAATGGTTTTATGATTTATGCAAATACTCCTGTCGAAGCTTCAAAAAGGAGTCGGAGACCGAAATGAAATGAATGACTACTGAAAGAGAGAAAGAGAGGAATTAAATCAAAATATTTCACTTACTACTTGTATCCGGCTTAGATTGACTATTTGGCGACGTTGCCCAGTTTACTTTCATTTCCTGTAATAATAAAAAGAACAAACAAAAAGTTGGTTAGCACATTGACATTATTACTATCATTCATTCCTCCATCGCTAATGAAAATGTTTCATATATTGGAATAGGGAAGAATGCAAAAGCGAGCATTAAAAGCAACAGTCGTAGCAATATTATTATTATTATTATTATTAATACATGTAATATGCATGGAGGCATGCTCTTTAATTTTTTGCTATTAGGTATATGTTTTTTTCCCACAGGATATTTTGTCCCGCTAATATATATTTTTTTGTTTTAAATTCGAATTCTTCGAGCCTCCCGAAAATCTCTGCAAGAATGACAACAATAACAAAGATAATGGTAGCAGGCCAGTAGAAGGAGCCAGCAATTTTATAAATATATATTTTTTGGGGCTTTTGTGAGTGACAAGGAAAAACGAGAAAAGGATAAAGTTGCGTTAAAGTCAAGTGAAAGTGAACCTAGGAGAGAGAGAGAGAGAGCTAAAAATGAAAGGAAGGGACGGAAAAGAGAAAAGAAGCTTTTTATTTGACGAACAAAGTTTTGTGGATCAGAGGAACAGAGGCAATCTGAACAGTTCCCTCGGGTGTGTTCTTCTTCCCTTTCTACCTCCCTTCCTCCCTTTACTCTTTTACCCTCGCCCGCCTGCCACTTTTTCCCTGAACTACTTCCACTCAACTGACACGACTATTGCTTCTTCTCCTTCTCTAAAACTCTTTCTCTCTACTCAACTTACACAAAAATTCATCCATCTCTGCATCTCACTTTCATCTCATCCTTTCCTCTCCCTTACACATGCACTTAATCCAAAGTAAAAAAATACATAAATGTATATATTTGTAAAATAAATAAATAAGGGAAAAAGAGAAAGCATCAGGGGAAAAATTCCTTTTGGAGTGGCTTGGCTTCTTTGGCATATAGCAAAGCAGGATAGAGTGTTCAATGGGAAAGGTTTAAATGGAATTTGCAGTAGGCCAGGAATTCATCTTTTTTTATTGCATAAATATTATTGATGATCTGCAACCGCATAATCACGAGGACAAAATATCCAACAACACAAAAAGTGTGGAAACTTTCAAAACAATTATTCTATTGCATTTTTCTCAGAACAAATATAATAATTCAATGGGAAACTACCGGGAGGGATGAAACCACTTATGCCATTATTATTATTATAGTTGACCAGCAAGTGGTGACTCTTGACATTTTGACCATTTGTGCGTGTATAATACCTCAAAGGCGAATAAATATATCATGCTGTTATTATATGATTCTCAGAAAAGAAAAAAAAGTCGAGTGGGTATAGTATATATTTCTTGCTGACTGGATTGTATAATAATGCCATATTATGCAGAATGGCAGGGATTATCATTTTGATGATGATTATTATGGAGTCATAATAGACATGTCATAATAAGTCAACGACTTGTTTTCTGGTATACATGTAGAGTGGGATTCTATAGACAATATAATAATAATAAAAAACAAACAATGGACATTCAGTCCAGGGTATCTAGATATGTACATACCTAGGTAGATAGGTATATATGATTGGAGATAGAGAGCGAGTGAGGGCGGAATGGCAGAATTATGCACAAAACCACTACAATATATTTGGCTAGTCCATTTTGAAGAGGTACAAGGTATGGAAAAGGAAAGTGGACCTGCCTAATGATGAGCCACTACATAGTATAAACTTGACAGAGTTCAAAGTCCAAGTACCGCAGCAGTAACAATACTATACAATATATTAATAGTAAAGAGGAAGACAATGGGGATGCTTATTTAAAAAAGAACTTATCATTATAATGTGGGGAGCTAATGTCTGCCAAAACTGGCAAGTTCATTTCATAGTACATATATACAGTATGCAGTTTGTAACAAAAGGTAAGGAATGTAGTAAATTGAGTCATTTTAGAAGAATATATTGGTAGAGGGATAAATACATATACATATACATATATATATATATATATAGGTATATATACAGAGAGACTTTGATTTCGCCACGCTTATATAAACTTGCACATTATTCAAAGTGAAATGGGAAATTATTTCGTGAGAAAAGTTGCAAACTTTTTCTCTGTGTGTCTATCTGTTTTTGGAATTTACGATTCCCTTTTTTGCCATTTGGTGGAATAGCATTTTCATCTCATGTTCCAGCCCAATGCATCCTCAAAGGGAGTAGCAGAAGAGAGAAGGAAAATCGAAAAGAGTGATGGGATATTTATGCTCATCCACATCATCATCGCAGTCATGATCTTTGTCATAATTTTCAAGGCATGGCATGGCTCACTTCACTTTCAAATTTGACTTTTGATAAATAATTAAGCAAATTTGCATTGCAGCTTAGCTATTCTGCTTGTCATTCTCTTGGAAAGCTACCTACTATGCTCCTTGTACAATGTATATATTTACTTTGTGTAATAAATGTATGTATACGTGCATCCCTATATGTTATATCTTTCCATTTATGTACTACTACCATGTTTATTTCTACCTTAAGAGAGAGGATACATTCTTGTTCTCGCTTTTTCTTTCACTGTCTATTTCCCACTACTTTTCACGATGCAGATAGGGATGCTGATGGTGCTTCTGCTGGGGAGGATCAGTGACATGACTTTGGTAAGTTGTGTGTGTGTATGTGTGTATGTATGTATGTGGTGGAATCTGGAATGCTTAGTAATGCTCATGTTAATGGTACAGAGAAAGTGTATTTATCTGTTTTTCCTGTTGTGCAATCCTGTCTTTAAAAAAGAACAAAAAAAGAACAGAATGCTGAGAGTGAGGAAGAGTATAAATTTTACTTTTGCCCATTCCATTCGCCATCATGTTACATGATATTATCATTTACTGCACCCTATTCACAAAAGTATACTGTTACATGGAATATGAATATAGGTAGGTATATATATATACACACACACCCTATCGAACATTTCATAACTAACAGCAGCAAAAAGAATAAAGAAGTGTAGGAAATAAATATAAATAACGGATCATGTGGATTGGATGGGACTAAAAAGCAAAGAAAAATAAAAAAAATAAATATATAAAGAAAAACTACGTAATAAATTTCTCGTAAATCTCTTGGACACAATCTCAGTGCATTCACTACTGCTTCTTCTTACACATAGTCAAAGAAGTACTCTAAAGCAGCCTATTATAAAAGGAAGATAAGAACGCAACAAGAAAAAAACCATACAAAGAAAATGTTCCCTATTTTTTATGGAAGAGGGGGTCGTCCATATTTTGATACTTACTACAGTTTCTTAATTTTTTACTTTTACATTGCCTTTCAAGTAGGTTGTCAGGGTTTGTCATGTGAGCATCCCTTTGATATTTTTTTTGTAATGAGGAGAGACACAAATATACAAAGAAAAACAAATTATTAAAAAAGGAAAAAAAAAGAAAATTAATACTGACAAGGTTTACCAAGCAACCACCATTTTGTTTTGTTGTTGTTGTTTTGCCATAAACTTTATTCCTCCTCATCGTGCGCGTGCAACAAGAAGAAAAAGAAAAGTTTTTTTTTCTTGTGTGTTTTTCCCCTTTTTCTGTTGTTGCTAACGTTACTATTATCATGAAGCAACAATGTAAAGTTTATAATACTGTTTTGCTGCTACTTTCACATCCTTTTTCTTAGTAATATCACTATAGTTTAGGTGTGTGTTTGTGTGTGTAAGTGCCTCCCTGCTGCCTGCTGAGCTGAATAATATAATGGCCATTATGGCGTGTAGTTACAACAACCATAACTGTTCACAAAGTTATATATTTACAATCTTTCTTTCCAACTGCGAAATGTATAAATTAATAATGGTATCATTATATTGCCCATTTTGCACGTTTTATATGCATACATATTTTTGTGTGTTTGTGTGTGACATCCAACAAACTTTTTGCAACACCACCCTACCGATTTTTTTTTTTAAACAAGGAGGAAATTGTTGACTAGGATAATATGTGTGTGCTATATCCACATAAAGTACACAAGAAATAAATAGCATACCGCGCCTCTTTTGTTTATTATGCTGTTATGCTGTTGCCCTAAAAGGGAAAACACAAAATTTGTGGTAAAAGCACATCCACTCTGTCGTACTCTAATAATGTTGAGTAGTATGTACATTATAAAGGATGAAAGGAGAAAGATGGATGGTCATTTTTACAAGGTGAAACATGACATGATTTTTTGTAAGTACATTTAAAAGTGCGGAAATGGGGGGAATTAGTCAGGATGAAATTAAAGGGGACAACTAAGTGGATGGTTGATCAACAACAACAAGTTTGTTGCAAAATAAAATGGTGGAGAGGTAGCCCAAGAACAGAAAATGTAATCATGATGAGGCCATGCAATCAGACATAGTTGATCTGCATGAGTGGCTCTTTCTTTAAAAACCAAGTAAATATAAAGAGGAAATGACTAAATAGCTGGAAAGAGAGAGAATTAAAGTGAAAGTGGTGGAGAGCTAATTTTGAACATAATCTAATGTTCATGTCCTCGTAAGCAGATAAAAAGATGAAAAGGAACCAACCCCTATCAACACGACTCCCATCAAACCTTCTATATTGAAACTCCAATGCTACAACAATACGGCAAGAGCACCTTGTTATGTTTGTATTTTCTATGAATTTAGTGTAATGTTTATATTAAATCGCAAAAAGACAATACATAAATAGGTTAAAAACAACGTACGATTGGAAAACTAATTCCTGGTGGTATATAATAAATACCTAGTTAGTTTTTCTCTCGACAATGACACTGCCAACACTACCAGCAGTAAAATAATTTTACAAGTCAACTTGAAGAATAACAAAAGGAGAAATGGCAAGTAAACTAGGGGATAATGGTTACTCAATGATGCTCCATTGAAGCAATTTAATTGGTTCGTGGAAACAATTTAAACGCAGATTCTGACGTGAAAAATCCTATCAAAACATGGGGTATGATGTGCACACAAGCATTTCAGTTCAAGAGAGTTGGATTTTTGAAAATGCACACACGAGCGCGCGTGTCTATTTTTGCTTTTTTTACAGTGAAAATCTGATTACGGCAAAGGAGTAATACTTTCAAATCTTTGGTTTCCCCGCGAAATTTCTCAAGAGACATGATGATGATGAAAAATTACTTGGAACAAAATCCTCCCACTACCTAACTATAACAACCTAAATATATATAACATATTACCATCATCATTACACACTTTCAATAACAAATAAGTTTAATGTATATGTTTTTTCCTTAATACTATTTTCCCATTCGTTGAAATATTCTTACCCCCTTCTTCACCATTTCTGCCAACAAACTAACTAACTAGTTGCCTTTCCTTATTCATTACCATTTTATTCAATATTTAAGTAGTCACCAATGCAATATAGTGAATGATAATATAGCAATAATAACATATTATATCCTCATATCAGTATATTTTGTTCTTGTATTATCATCGTCGTCCTAGTCATACTTGTGCACTTTATTAAGTACACACATTTCAAATTCATTTAGAGATTTTCCCCTTCAACTTTCAAAAAAAATTTAAACTTTTATTCGGTCTTAGGAAGTTAAAAAAACTTTCTAATTGAATTCCAAATTTTGTTCACAAAGCCAATTTCCAAAGTTGGTTTGAAAATCACATGGGATATCGTTTAATGTGCATGCTTAAAAAAGTAATTTTTTTTCCAAAGATGTAGTTAGAAATCACAAGATAACTTTTTTTTTGTACATTTTTATACTTTATTTTGCTCAACAAAATCCACCTCCCCCTCTCTCTTACTCTATCTCTGGCTACCACCCGTCACATTTTATTTACTTGCTTCTTTGTACACTTCTTGATAACCATCGTCGTCGTAATCATCAACGACAACCGTCACGAAAATAAACGGAATCTGATGAATTAATTTTCTCAACGCTAATGTGTAACTACTTTTATTATTATTAACCATTTTATTTCTGATCGTCCTAGTCCTAGTCACAGTATGATTACAGAAAAAGAAGAAGAAAATTTAGCTAAATAAATCTGCTTATTTCACTTTTAAATAAAAGATCAAGTGAAAACAGGAAAATGTGTATGTATTACTTATTATGTTTGCTCTTTCCTTTTCCCTCTTTTTATATATTAGACTTACATCAGTCTAGATGTAATAGATTTTTTCTTGCTTTAAAAATAAACAGAGAAGAGAGAGAGAGAGAGAGTGAAACTGCTCACGAGTGAAATTTAATTCCCAACAGTACTACAGTGAAAAAGAAGAAAAACATATGCATATATATATATATGTATTTATATATGTACAATATATTATATATATACTATCTTTTTCTTGCTGCAAGAGAGAGTTTCCGTATGATCCCTTCTTACTTACTAAACTCAACTCTCAGTTTTTTTTCGTCTCTACAAAAGAAAAGCAAAAATCCATTTTTGCGTTGTCCTTTTTATTCTTTCCCTTTTTCCTCTGTGCTACTCTTTCTTCTCTTTGTACAACTACACAAGAAACAGGATCATGTATATATATTTAGGTGCTTAACATCAAGATTCACTCATTCGTAAAAAAAATATGTACGCCTCCATGACTGGCTATGGAGCTCAACAAGAAAAAAAAANAAACAGACCAAAGACTGTATGTTATGTGGGAAGTATACAATTCATTTTCTTCTTGTTCATTCTCAAGAAGAATAATATAAAAAATATACGAGTTTCATTTTGACTCAAAAAGATTTTTGCATCACTGGCTAAGATAGTCTCTCTCTCTCTACTCATCATCCTTTTCAAACTTGCTTTTTTCTATTATTTCATTTTTAAAAAGAAAAAAAAAGATTGCTAGCAAAAAATGTAATTCTGCTGTGTGGCTGTTGCGCTTTTCTCTCTCTCTATCTCTCTCTCTTTCCATATATTGCGAAAAAACACTAACTGCTGATGTTCATAAAAGAGATGGAATAACAAAAATCCAAACTTTTCTTCACGTACCAAACAGCAAACGTTAGAAAGAAAGAGGAAAAAATAATCATTTTAAACTGCTCCGACCTAACGGCCAACTAGCATATCGTAGCAATGTCAAGAAATGTTATATAAATTTTATATATAAAACAATTTTATTCATGCTCGCATTGTTTCATACTTCTAGAGTCTGATTTCTTACAATAAAATCTCTCTGATACGTGATGTGATTGCCATTTTTTCACATTTTTATTCCAAAACAACATACATGTAATATGATCCAAATATATAAAAAAAACATGTTCTCTTAAGCTTGTGTTTCTTACGGGATTCTTCTATTTATGATTTTTGTATTTATGATTAAAAATATTTACAAGAATTTAAGAGGAAGGAATGGAATCATTTCATATTATCCTATTATGTTTCATATATGATTTTGTGATACGTCGAGTAATTCAAATAGAGAAAAAAAATGTCGGCGGATGGGAAATGGATAATCTGGAAAGCAAAGATTTTTTTAAATAGAAAGATGATTGCAAAAAATTGAAAACAGACTCGGAGGAGCAGGAAGTAAGAATTTTGTTATGTAAACGAATCATATCCAGTTACATATATGCACGTACAAGCAAATAATAATACTAGTCTCATAAGACTCATATATATGTATATATGATCATACTTAAAAGTTTCACCGCATTCCCAAGATCACCCACCCTACTACTATATTTTGCTTTCTTTTAGTGCTACATCACTGCTGGTGTATATTTCCACTAACAAAGCAATATATCCATTTATCCAGGAGAAGAACATGTATGTTTCTATCATGTTTTAGATATCAGGTATTTTTATATCCACTATCTACCCTCCTCTTCCACCACCACTGCCACGATTTGTATCACAGTCTCAAAGCTAATTTCACAAGATTGTTTTTTCGAAACTTGTCTGAGAAAGTATGCTTGATAGCTGAAATATAAAATGTTTATTCTATCCAAGTATTATCCTCCACTTGTTATTTGCGATCCCGTTTTGTTGTTACGTTGCATCATAGGACATGGGAGCAGCAGCAGCAGCAAAGGGCCTTCAAGACAAATTAGGTTTTTTTCCGACTATCCAAATCCAACTACAACCACCAAGCACATCAATGCTCCTGCTGCCGCTGCTGCTCACTACATGGCTGCTAGTTTTGTATTCTTGAAAGGAAGCAAGAACAACAAGGGAGAATGCGGAGGAAGAAAAAAGATAAGATTTCGTTGTACGATTAGTCGTGTATTAAACTAGATTCCATGATTACTCAAGTATTAAACTGAATAGGATAACAAGGAGTGGAGGAGAAAAGGGAAACGGCAGGAGTAGGAGTAGTAGCAGCAATGAAGAAGGATAAAAAAAATAAAAATTTCCTGGATGGATTTTTGAACAAAGAAGAGTAAAAAAACTAGATCGTTATGCTGCTGTTATACGATACGATACGATAGAGAAATTACGCAAGAATAAGAAGAGTCGAAGGAGGATTTAAGCAAGTCACGAAATCTCTTCTTCTTCTTTCTAGACACATAGCATAGAAAGAAAATAATCTGCAATGCAATATAATACCTTTGCCTGATATTATTATGCTCCATACACTCATTTGTATTCATCTCACTGTTGGGATGGTTAAGGTGGCGGCTCATCCGTTAAAAAAGCTTACGCGCCTACAAAGAAAAAAGAAGAAAGAGAGAGGGATAGGGAAGAAAAAGAAAATTGTTGTTATGGAACCTATTTCTCTTTTGCTCCTTTTTCTTTTCTCTTTTTTTTCTGCCATGCCTCTCTGACTGCTTAATTAGTGGAACGCATAATTAAGTTATGGGGCTAAATGATGGATAAATGACGACGAGGGACTCACAAATTTGCTCAGTTTTTCTCGCTCTTTTCTTCTTCACAAGCTTTGCGGGCTTAATTCAAGATTATTTAGTCGGCCTCACACCACCACCGTTACTACTTTTCATACTAACAAACCTAGTGAGAAAGTCTACGGGAAAAGTGAAAAAAAGAAAAGTTTTTGCGAGAGAAAGAGGAAGAAAGTAGTGACGCCTTTCATTTCTCTATCTTTCCCTTTTCCTTGGCTAGCCGCTGCTGCTCATTCTCACAGTGATCGCCAGCAAAAACACGCACAGAATTCAAAGACACAGAAATAAAGAAGAAGAAACATGATGATGATCATGATGATGATCATGATAATTATAATGATCGTGATGGAAGATTATCTCAAAGTCCCTAAGAGATGCACACAAAGGGAATGAACAAATTTCCCATTCCTTTTCTTCCTTTACTTTTTCTCCCTTCTTCTTTTTCATCCTCTTTGTACTCTCTCTCTCTGTCTATTGTGCTTAATCTTAAAGTGTACAAGCGGTGGATGACATAACCATTTTCAATTTTTTTCTCTACTTTGGGGTCAAACTCATTTAAATTTTACCCGCCCGATTTTTACTTTTGTCCCGATAAAAAATTTCCAGATTAAAATAACTTGGTGTAGATTACAACATTTTTCACATTTTTTTCTTCAACTTATCACTTGGCTACCTTACACTTTTGTTATCAGTGATAACTTATCACTATCACAGCA
Source organism: Paronellides praefectus (assembly GCA_027744595.1). Lineage (NCBI taxonomy): Eukaryota > Metazoa > Arthropoda > Collembola > Entomobryomorpha > Paronellidae > Paronellides > Paronellides praefectus. The sequence goes on from JAITYZ010002626.1 coordinate 20,265, forward strand.
ACAGCTGAATACAAAATACAGAGTGAAAATAAGCAAGTGGAACATGTCGAATGCCCATTTGGAAAAAAATGATTTATTGTGGAAAAAATAGAGTAGGTTCATATATTTAAGTACTGGGCTGGGTCTTACTCAATCTATTTGAGAAAATAGGAAGTGCACACCAAAACCTGATATGATGTAAATCTACTTAATTTTTCCCGGACTACTCCGTAGCTACACATTCTGAAAGCTCATAAATTCCAATGATGATGATGGTCGCGGCGGCGGTGGTGGCAGTGCGGTGGAAGTATTAGCATATTATTATTATCATCACGATGGCAAGCATGCAAAAATAAGTGAATGTGTAATACCCTGATTTTGCGAAACGCTAAAGTGGTGTTGCTCGTTCTTCTTCTTCTTCTGATTTTTTATTGTTGACTTACGCGTGATTCATGGCTACACACAGACTACATTACTGGTAAAAAGACGCCATGCTCAATAATAAATAACCTAAGTAGTGGTAGTAGAGTAGATGAACAGCATATAAATATGAAGTATGAAAGGACACGGCAAAAAAAGTAGGAGTGGAGTGAGGAATTTTCTCATTACAACATCGCATCAGGAGCGACAAACAACAACAAAAAAATCTTTTGTGTGTGAATCAAGAATAATAAGAAAGATGAATGGCGTTGGCTTGTTGAAAGCTAAAGTGGAATATTAGATAAGAATCAGCGGAGAAGAGAAATTTATTATTATTTTTTTATCTTTAGGGTTTCTGTACATATACCTACCTATGCATGTATATAGGGTAAATATTTTGAAAAGAATGCGTAGGCATGTACGTATGCTAAAAAAAATGACAAAATCAGGTTATATGGATCTCTCCTTATGCTATGTATATAGCTATATGCATTTTTTATACTAATAAAAGTGAGTTGTTGTGGAATGAAGAAGTTAGAATAACTGTTTCGTTTTTATGTTGGAAGTGGAAGTAACCAAAGCTTGGTCACCACTTTAATTTGATGGTGAACGACTTACTTGATACTCCATCAACAGGCATGGGATGGGGTAGTCAAGTTTGCATGCAAATGAGCAAAGTGAGTGAGTGAGTGAGTAAGTTTGTGTGTGAGAGAGAGAATCAAGATAGTATATCAAAAATATATACAGTGAAGGAAACGACCACAATGGTAGCAGCAGCGACAAGGAATGGAATATCTAGACGTACGTGGTTAAGTAATGCTTTTTCATTGTTTCGCCTTGTCCTATCATCATCACCAACACCAACAGCAGCAGCAGGTTTATTCACTTGACTTTGTTGAATGCCTTTTCTTCCTGTGGCCAGAACAATATATGAAGGAAACGGAGGAGGAAGGGAGTCCAGCTTTCTCCATTTTCCAACCCACTCTATCATCCCATTAATAATAAAAACGTGGAGAAACAACGCGGATAAACAAGCCGCTGAAGAAATATGGGATACTGCAACGAATAAATAGGACGTTGCTTCTAAGGGACGGACGGACAGACAAACAACATAAACTATAGCTAGATAAATTTAAAGGGGATATATATAATAATATGTAATGTGTGACTTGTGTCCTGTAGTAATATTGCCATACCACCAAACCAGTAGCACCGCAAAGATTTATCTGCCGGTTGAACTAGTGATGAGGAAAGTGGTAAAATTATAAATAAAGCGGAAGAAGAAGAAGGGAGAGAGAGAAGGAGAATACACACGTAAAGTAAAACGATAAAGGAGGAAAATAAGAGATTTTAATCTTTCTGTCTCTTTTCCCTTTATTCATCTTCCTTGCTTTACAAAGAAAAAGTGAGGCTGAGGAACAATAGATGACATATCATCTCGTGTTCATGGTCATCAGAATAAAACGGTGGTAGAAGCAACAAGAAAATGAAACTCTGCTCACAATCAGGAAGATATGAATCTCTCTCTCTCTCTATCTGGCTTATATAATGTTTTCATATGTTCATATGTAATAGGGAGGATGAGAAAAATCACCGCAAAGATGCGAAACCAACGTCACTGTTCACGCTACTAGGTATCATCATCCTCATCATGAACCAAGGAGTCATGTCTTAAGTGGTTTGGTTTGGTTTTCGTGTACTATTACATTTCTTAGTGTGTATGGAAAACACAAGGACCGCACCTACACCAAATGCCATAATAAAATGTGCTCAAAACATAAACATAACAGGAAGAGAAGTGAGATAGATATACAAAATGCATAGTATATATGCATATTAGAGTACGAGAGAGAGAGAGAGAGAAGAGGAGCAAGCAAGTCAAGTGAGCATAACAATTTATTGCTGTTTGTGCCGAGAGGAGACAAACTCTTCTTTCTCACTTCCTTTTCTGCTTTATTTACCGCCACCACCACCGACATCGCTAGAGTGTTTAGTAGATATGCAACTTCTAAAATTCTCACAGAATATGATCATCGTCATCAACTCTGCTCATTTTCCCTTCTGTTCCTCCGTCTTAGTCTTCGACTTTGCTAAGAAATAAAAAGGTGGAAAGTGAGCGAAAGAGAGAGAGAGAGAGACTGAGAGGACAGGTTGATAGTTCATATATCTTCTGCTCTGGTGTGCCAATGTGTGTGTGCTAGTGGCGGCAGCGGTAGTTCACTTGGGAATACAATTTTTTTTACACAACCATCCACTCCACTATTCCAGCTCTTAGGCAGAGAATTTACTGAGAAAAAGTGTGTTCATCAGGTGGTGGTGGTGGTCGCGGTAGTGATGGGGATGTGGAGCTACAGGCTCATAATACACATACACGCAATAAACGAAGAAAAATGTGCAGAAGAGAGGAAAAAAGTTTTTTTTCTTGGTAGACTTTGACTTCACCGTCGTCGTCGTCACCACCACCATCAACACAACCAGTTATAAAACTCGTTGTTCTCCTTCCTTTTCCTTGTTCTCCCTTTCAGTATAACCAGCACTGCGACAATTTTTCTCCTCTGTACCAGCACCACCACCACTGCTACTTCGCTAGACTGTATGAAAAGCAGTACCAATATTGGTTGGAGAAAGGTTGTCAGCGACTTGATAGGTAGTCCCAGTGGTGAACCAAGCTCCCCTCAAGTAATCAAAGAAGAACATGCGGTGGTGGTATACTGTGGTAGAGGACAATAAGTGACTGCATGTGTGTAGTGTCTACAGTTATACTACTATCCATATAAATACATACATTCAACGTCTCCGCCAATGTTATCCATTTCAAGATCGGATAGAAGAGCAGACAGAAGAAGGATGATGATGACGACGATGAAGAGAATGAAAAAAAATCTGCAGTATGTGCTGCTGTGTGACTTGACTTGCCCGTATAAAATGCACAATGACTATGAGTTTTTGGTTAAGCAATTAATCATTGATATGCATCATCATCATGAACAACATGGTTCCCTAAAAAACTGAGTTTGAAAAATGAAACAAGCTTCCCCTATTTCAATATTTTTTTTCCTCTCTTCCGTACAGTACATTCACCCTATCAAAGTATATATTTTTTGTACCATAATATAAGAAATATATATACTTCATCAAGATTTAATTAACACTGTTTTTAGGTACAAAAGAGTAGGTTTCTTCATTATGGTTCCGGAAAATTAAGGAGGACAGACGAAAAAAAAGTAGACATGTTAAATTTGTTGAAAGGAGCAAAAAATGCATGTATATTGTATATAGGTATTTATGTATATACGCATATATATGTATAGGTATATATACACGTATACATATATATGTATGCATGTGCATGAGGGAGAAAGAGAGAGGCACAAAGCGCGTAATTTTATTTGCTCTCTGCCATTTTCCCCAATTACATTTTTACTGTGTACTCTCAGATGAGCTATATTAAATAAATGGAGGAAATGGGAAAAATAAAAACACACAGAAAAGCTCGACAGTCGGATGGATGGATGGTTAAATGAATAACTGAAAGGAAAAAAATAAATAAATGGGCAAAGAATTTTTTTTGCCAATTTCTTTTCCTTATTTGCTTTTGTTGTTTTTGTTGATATTTGATGCATTGAAAAGAGAAGGAAACTATGGCGGTACTTGTAAAGCAGAGAAAGTAGCATTACAAATTTCTCCCAGAGCCCAAACACTACCCTTTCATATCAAAAGGTAAAAGATACAAATCTCATCTTTTCAGAATTCTCTTACACGACCGTTTTCTATACGTTTTAATTCCAAGAAAGTTGATACGATAAAAAATATTCACTCTCACTCTCTCTTTTGTGAAGAAATTGAAAATGAAATAAAAAGGGAAAAGAACAAAAAATTCAGCACTACCAAGACAAAGGATCAAGTTTCATAAGAAGGAATGTTGTAAAGTAGACTGCATTCAGGGAATGAAAAAAAGGATACAAAAAGATAATTACGGAAAGTAAAAACGGAGGAATCTAAATTACCCGGTTTCCATAACCCAAAAAAAGACAGTTTAAAAACCGGTTTGTCCGTATGTCGTACGATATAATATATTATTCGAGTATATTTTGTTGCCATTTGTTTCAATTTTGAGTTCTCGATAATATTAAAAAGTATACAGTTTCGCATATTTGGAATTCATCCGTTTTGCTACTTACATATTGCGCTTGGCATAATGTCTTAATGTCTTTTAGTTGCTGGATCAAAGGCAACAGCAATTCTCACAATAATACTGCTCACAAACTATATACTTACTTATATACCACGATATATTTGTCTTGTGATTATATCAGTTGTTGTAGTAGCTCACTATCAGAACCTGCGTGAACTGTTTTTTTAGTTGACTTCATCTCGCAAAGAGGATGAAAGTAATAAATCCCCCCACACACAAAAAAAAGTAAATTCTTTTTTTCTTCTCTTCTTCTTCCTTTTTTACAAAGCATGAAAGAAAAAAAGGAATACTCGTTTCGCATATATATTAGCTACCACAAAGTCAAACGGGCGTATTTATTATATATGTTATGCGTACTTAAACCATATGACATTAGATAAGCATATATAATTATTAAAATGTATTTGAAGAAAATTACAGAGATTCGTAAAAAATAGTAAAAAAATAAATAAAACGTACAACGTAAAAAAATAGAAAAAAGAAAAGTCGTCATGAGGGAGAACGTAAGGAGTTCATAAAATTGTTTGATAAAAAATAAATTTTATATACTACTTTGCATATATATCAAGTTGAAATGGAGATTTAGTAGTGGTGGTAGAAGTTTAAAAAGAAAGCACATATATGCCTCTACCTTTTACGTTACATTAACTTGGTTTTGATTAGATGAGAAAATGGGCCGTTTATATGAATGTTGAATGTATAATACCCTCCCATGCTTTTTAAAAGGGGAAAGAAATACTAGTGATTTTACATAAGTAACTCTCAACATATTTTTTTTATTATTGTAGAAAGTTGAATGTATGATGCATATATATGGTATATATATATATACCTATATATATATATCTGAGAACTATACAACTTGTTTTTATTTTCGTGTAAGCTTTTACTCCTCTGTAAATTGTTAACCTTTGCAAGATGAAAAGTCCACAAAAGGAGTATTATAATGGCATAATCAAAAAAGCAAATAAAAACAAAAAGGAAGGAGAGCGTGAGGAGGAAGAAGAAGAAAAAAGTAAATGAATACGGACGAAATGTATAAAAGACAACAAGAAACAACACAACAGGTATTTTCCCTCCGAGGGTATTATACATGATACATGTTTTTCTTCGTCTTCAAGAAAGGTAGAATAACATACCATGGTACAAAAATAACAACAACAAAAACAGCAGCAGCAGCAACAACACAAATTGAAATATCTGCATTATAAAACGCAAAATAACTGCTGTTGGAAGGGCTAAAAAAATTGAAGCTATATACACAAGTTTACAAGTAGACACACACACACACACACACACGTGTGTGTGTGTAGTGTAAAAAGAAAAATAATTTTTTATGGGTTTAAGCTATTTGTACATTATTATGCTTTAACGATGATGATGATAAAAGATGGAGAGAGGCAAGTAAAAAAAAGTAGGAAAAAGGACATATTGAACTGAACTGGTTTTTGATATCCCATCCTGTAGTAATGACGGTGTGGTGGTATGACCTTACAGACTTGAGTAGGAGTACCGAGCAGTTTCGACGGGCAATTTTAGATGGTAAAAAAGAGAGACAGTTATATAAAAAGGAACATAATAATATGTTATATTATTATGTGTACACACAGACATCACATCTCTCACTCTCTGTGTCGGTATGCATATTGCCAGTTATACAGACAGAGATGGAAATGGACTACTCGGGGGCTGCTGCTACAAAACTACCACTACTTTTCTACTATGTCTATGCAAAGTCCCATTTTTTTCCCTTGCTTGATGGCTTGCTGCGGCAGTTATGTTACGCAGTTTCACCAGACGATCAAGAACGAGAAAGAGGAGGACGATGATGATGATGAGGAAGAGGATGACGACGATGGAGAGCAAATAGCTAAAAATGCTCATACACACAACAGGGTTGTTTGGTAAGGATGCGTGCATTATTATTAGAGTTTAGACGGACAAGAGAACAAGTTTTGCTTTTTGCTTGCCTCTTTGAAGGGAGTTGAGAGAGAGAGAGAAAGGAAGGGAAGGAACGATGCAGTGTTGTATGTGTTTCTTTTTGATGGAAAGAGTCAAGGGAGTAAGAAAAGGAGATGTAGAACATCACAGCAGTAAAAAAGGACATTAGAAGAAGAAGGGTCGAGATAGATGGGTTAAAAAGGAGGAAAGAAGAAAATCTAGCAGTAGCTATATAGCTGGCTTCTAAAAACTCAACATTATTATCCCAAAGCTACGGTGGAAGAGCAGCAGGAAAATACCAAATAGTACATACATGCTTTTTTATGTACATTTATAGCATCTTCTCTCCGAGATGGCAATTTCCTTTTCCTTCATACATCCATCGTTGTCGTCATCATCGTCCTCATGCAGGTCCTACCATAATATATGTATAGGTATATACAGGCAGAGAAATAGCAACAGATTCTTTCATACATTTTTACGTTATTATATATTTTTTTTCCATTTGAGATTTTCAAATGGCCCGTTGTTCAGAGTTAAGAGTTGAGAGTTGATGCAGAACCTCTGCCCATACATACACAACTAGACAGATGATGATATTATGAGGAAGTACTTTTTTGAACCGCCACCACCATCATTCAATGCAGTAAGTGCAAAGTGGTTGATAGTGATGATATAAGGTAGAAAGTACCGGTTTTTTCTTCCTTTTGGATATTTTAGACATACGTTTGAATTTCATGTGTGTGTGTGTGTGTCGAGTTGAGAGTTGTGATCTTTGTGCTCCTCTGGGCATTCCAAATGGAGAGAAATTCAGAGAGAATATATATAGGGCCAAAATAAAAATGGACGAGAGCCCGTGTAATTCCCAAGGAAGATGTGAATGTTAAAAGGCATTCTTTTTTGTACATATACAAAAATGAAATGTATGTAGAATGAGAAAGGAAATGATATGAATATGCAGTAAAAGGAGCAGAGGAGGAGAAATGTATACAGGGTTGCGTTGCATTTTTTATGACAAAGCAGTAGTATTTTCGGGGAAAATATGGATGAGATGAGAGGAGCAAAACCCGGAGGAGACAGACAGGTACGTTGAATGTCTATTTTTTATTATAAAATAAAATAAATGTATGCAAGCCCGTCTGTCGTCATCCGCGTCATCATCATGTGGTGGTGGGGTGGTAAAGTTAAGTATAGATAAATATACATACAGATCTATATATTTTTTTCCGGTTTTGGTGTCAAACTAAACCAAAAAAATAAATCCGGGAATGAAACGACTACGCAGGTCAAGGAATGCGAAGCAACAGCAGCAAAAAGTCTCGGAAACGCTATAATATGTAATCCAACACAACACAAGCAAAAAGGGACACCGCCAAGTTTATGAGGACAGATTGACCCGCAAAGTGCTTTATTGCCTTATTTGATGAGGGAAAGTAGCAAAAGTAGTGGTTGGAGAACCCTGTAGAAAATTATAGCGATAAGAAAGTGTATTACACGAGCATATAAGATATGAGCAAAGTTATAAGTTGGTTGTTTGGTGAAGAAATAAGGTTAACAAAATAAAGGATTTGATGGATCTTGGCTTTTTTGAGCGGGGGTTTTGTGAGTGTTTATTTCTTTGATGCTCTGTCATCATCCCCATCTTTTCTTCTTCTATGCCTTCTTCCATTTTGCACTTAAATTGCTACCGTTGCTGCTCTGTGTGTTTGCTAAGCCTGTGTATTCCTATATATTCATTACTAATTTATTATTTATTATTAGGATTGCAGTACAAGTAGCAGGGTAATATGAAGTGTTGTGCCATCAACTGGAATTTTGCTCATCTCGTCATCATCGTCATCATTACCATGATCACATCACAAGGAATTTTAATTAGGTCTCTCTTTTACTTCATAGTAATTATAATGAGGCCTTGCCTCTTGATCTCATTAAAATCCAAGAACTGACGAGGACGGGATCTCTTAAAATCCTCCCTTACTCCTCTGATGCTAAATTATAATGATCAGATGATAGTGATAATCAACGAGTCAAGGATGATGACATGGCACGGTAAAGTAGAAAAGGAGATTTTCTTGTTGATGCTATCTACTCTCCTCTAAACATTGAGCAGAGACGCTCATCTCTTGATCACTTATTACACCGGAGCAAAGAGATATAAGTAACCTTTGCTTGTCTTGTGTATCATCCCAACAGACCACTGCTGCAAGGCTATATACAACTCACATTCATGAATTGAACTTGTTATAAATTTTCGTATTTCCGTTTTTCACAGAGGAGCAGAGAGAGAGAGGCAAAGGGAGAAAAGATTAAAATGTGGTGGAAGAAATTCAAAACTCTTTCTTCCCCCTTCTTCCCATATAAGCAGACAATGACTCAATGTCCGTTCTTTTCTTTCCTCATTTCGTCCACACTTATTTTGGCTCATAAAAAGGATTGAAATAATAAAGTTGGAATTTTTGAAAGGGATTTCAGAGCAGAACAAGAAGAATAAGAAGAAGAGGGTTTCTGGCAAAAGCAGAACCACAAAACTCTTGACTCTCTCTCAGAAAATATTTTACCCCTTTCTGCTCTTCTTCATCTCTTTTGGTATAACGTTGATGTAATTTCCTAAAAAACAAAAAAAACCATCTCCACAAAAAGCAAGGAGAGACAGAAAGAGAGAGAGAGAGAGAGAGAGAGAGAGAGAGAGAGAGAGAGAGAGGATAAGAGGAAGGAAAAGAAGAGAATAAAATGAATGCTACCATCACCACAGCACCACTATCATTGTTACTACTACTGCATCATTTTCTTCTAAACGCAAGGAAAAACGCCACCACCAAGAGAAGACGAAGAACAAGAAGAACCACAGGACGCGTGTTGGATTTTTGCGTCTTTGCCTCTCTTTTTTTCTCTGAACACTTTCTCTCTTCTGCGTTGTTTTGAGTTTTTCCTTTCTTTTTTCCTTAAACTACTACTAGCCCGTCTACTGACGATGATCCGCGATGGTCTGCTGGTTTTTTGGTATAAGTTTTCTTGGTCTTTTCCTATTCCAAGAATTGTGATGATGAATATATAGGAAAAACCATTTACTATTCTGCTTGGTTTTTTAGGACGATGATGATGTGGCGTTTTTCTTCTTTGTGCTTTTTCCATTCTATTTCTTTTGGAACGAGATACAATAATAATGAAGACAGAAAAGGGTGGTAGAAGGAAGAAGAATAAAAAAAAGACAAGAAAAGCTTTCCCAAAATTTTCTTCCTCTCTCTTTCTCCACCACTACCACCGCCGCCACCACCACTGCTGTGAAATATTAAAGACTTTTCGGATATTATAATGGGAAAATTGTGAAGACAAAAGAAAATAAAAGAGACTTGCCTCCATTGCCATGGCATGATGGCTTAGTTGAAGAAAGGCGAAAAGAATAATAACAATAATAAAATAATAATAATGTTGTTCTCTGCAGTAGCAAGACAGTTGACTAAATATATATACATGCTTGCATATGACTACAACAACACACAAACCATACACTCACGACTATCATTTTACAAAGTAATGCTGTGAAAGTGTTAGTCGTTTCGAGGCAAAATGTTGTTGATGGTGCTGATGAAAAGAATGGTATTTCGATAAACAAAAGATTATATTTTCCAACAAGATGATTAAAAAGAGAAGAAAACTAGCGGGGTGATCATGACGATGATGATGACGATGGTGAAGATGACAACGAGAATGATGCAGTGCCGAGCCTAATTACTCGTGAAAAAGATCAGAGAGAAAAAGAGGCAAAAGGCGACAATCTCATAATTATTACATGATCATCATCACCATCATCCTGATGATATCATGAGAACCTTTTAAACTGGAACACAAGAGGCGAAAGGCGATACGATCATTGCCATCATCATCAACAACAAAAACAACAACAACATGAAACCATGTGAAAAAAGAATACTAATAATAATAATATGTGTATTTTGTAGATGGATGGAAACGTCACTGTACTGGAACCACTGGAACAACAACAATTATTACAGCGTTACTCTGACATTAACTTCTTTCCTTCTTCAACAAAACTTGAACACAAAAAAACTAGTTTAAGTTGATAGCACAAAAGGAAGTGAATAAAGTGAGCGAGAAGCAGAGGGAGAGAATCAACACAAAAAAAACTGGCTGTGGTAGTGCTCCTGGCGCACTCATCAATTTTCCCGCTTGTCATCATCACCATTTCCTATGGCGTTGAATTAAAACTAGCGAGAAGGAAAGTACACGGAATAGTTCATGTACAACATGCATCTACATATGCATACCCCAACTTGAAGAAAAATTGATAACATCTCCGAAGTACCTTATGCTTCGAACTTGTGCATGTATTCATGAGCAACCTAGTTTCCCTCTTTATTTATAAATGGTCCTTTTTCCCATGACGTAAATTATGAATGGCCCCTTTTTCTTTTTTTTCGCAAAATACGTAACTTCATGTACATTTATCATCATAAAAATACGGTGTTTTGTCCTGCTTGTGTTTGTGTGTGGTATGCATGCATGCTTTTTTTATTTAATAGAGTGAAAATTATATCCCTTTTCAAGTTTTCTTTTCAACAGAAAAATTGTAAACAAGAACAGCAGAGTTTTTTTATTCTTCTTAAAAGTAAACAAGCTGGGGTTGCTAGCTTTTGAAGCTCTTTTCTTCTCTCTCTCTCTCTCTCTCTCTCTCTCTCTCTCCCTTATTTATTGGCACTACCATGTCGTTACTTTTTTCAATGAAGAGTACAAGATCGTATGATGACGTGTTTGTATGAGTACTTTGTGCAGAAGTAGTAATAGCAGCGAAAAAGGCGTTAAATGACACCAGTCATAAATACACACCCTCTCTCTCTCGTTTCTATTATTTCTATTTCACTGGATTGGCTTTCAAAGTTTTCCATGGCATATATATACATACCAAAAACATGCAAACCTACTACACAGTGGCACAGTCTGCTATTATTTAAAAAAAAAAAAAGAAAGAAACAGTTTCCGTCTTTATACATTGCCGACTTGTTGTACCGCTCTGCTGGTACTGCTGCTGTAACGACGCCTAGGATGATGAAATGAGAGTGAAGGAAGAACACAGAAAAGAAAATTGAAAGTGAATATATATGGAAAACTAGCGTATGGTGAATATAGGATGATGATGATGACGATGATGATGGTGCGGTGGTGGTGGTGGTGGTGCAGTTCTTATTCTCTAATGGAATTTTCCAAGGAAGAAATAAAAGTGTATGCGTTGGTTTCTCGGTGGCAATGATGATATTCTGGTGTTGACATGTCTCCCAAAAAATATAAGTATGAATTTATGAGCATAAGAAGCGGACGAGATACGGCACAAGACTTGGTGGCGCATGGTGCCATGGTGAAAATGGATAAAAATATAAAATATGTTTGTATAAAATATTTTTAGGATGTCGCATGTAGGTATGTATATGTATTTTATTTAAAGAAAATTCCTTTTGTGAGCTTGGAAGGATAAGTGAAAAAAAGAGGGAAGCGTAAAGTGAGTAAATTGCATTCAATAAAATAGCAAGCAAAAAATATGTACATACATGTCATGATGATACTGTGTAATGGCATTGTGTAATAGTAATAATAGCTGTGTGTGTGTGTGAGTAACAGTAACAATTGTTACTGCGATACGGTTGTGCGGTGGTACTTTACAATGAGAGTGCTCAGTAGCGACAAAAAAAATCCAGAGATTTTTAAGAAAGAGTATAGTAGTGGATTGGAGAGAAGCGAGAAATAATACCGACAGTATAATGGTATCCTCCAAAAGAAAAAAGAAATATGAACAGAGTCGGAGGAAGTGGAAAGAAGACAGGGATTTTTTTAGGAGGAGAAATGGTAAAAATCCATTACTACATTATAAATTGTGGGAGAGGAAACGGACGAAGAGGATTGGGTTGATGATGATGTATGAAGAAGAGTGAGTGATCCTTGAGAAAACATTAAAGCTTTTCATCAAAAAGACTTGTAATCATAACACATTAAAGCTGGTAGAAAATGTCATCATGAATAAAAAAAATAACTGTGGAGTTTAGTTTTTGCCTTGTGTACTATTTCATTGCGTATTAGATTTTAAAACGAAAAAGAGGATAGAAAAGGGTTTTGTAGTAAAAACACATACCGAAAAATATCACCCTCATTAGATCTCTCAAATATGCTCGCTATATTTAATGTATAAACAATTTTTCATATTTTGCCGACCATTTTTTTTAAATTGCTATTTGCTGTTAAATGATAACTAAATATTTAGGTGTATGAAAACATGAAGAGTCAAGTTTAATTTTATGATAAAATTTTTATCTAGTTAAAAACTCGTACAAATTTATGTAGGTGGAAGTAATAGCACAAAATTTGATGCATGTACATCTTTCATCCGATTTAGAACGTAAGTCAGGTGAGGCAAAATCATACTTAATATGGAGTTGGACAAGTGCTCGCGGATTTCGGCACTTTGTTCCATTTGGCTGGATGAATACATTTAATTCTCGCCCTCATTATATACTTTATTCATCCACGTACTCAACGCAATCACTTTTCTCTCTTTCCCTCTCTGTCTATCTTCGTGTCATAAAAATTACGGTGCTTCCACTTCCGCTCTTTAAAAAATGTAAAAGCATCTATGTATATCCTCCTTTTTTTATAAATAAAAAGGACACAGTCAATTCAGTTTAGAAGAGGAACAACACATTTTTTGTTTTCCGGCTTTACCCCTTTTTTGAAATAAGGTTGTAAAGAAATGTACATTATATATTTGTGACATTGCATGTGTAAAGCAAAAGTGTCGTTAAAAATAATAGAAATGGGAGAAGGATTTTCGTCAATATTCTGGTATCGTCCTCGTCAAACATGATGTGATGCTTCATCATAAGCCATCTCATTCATATTGTCAAGGAATACGAAAATTCATGACGTAGATATTTCTCAACTCATCTTGACTGCACACACAATCCCATCAAACTGAACAAGTCAGCACAACATTTGCTTCTTTTTATTTTAAGATAAAAAGAAATGATAAGGTCCGTTGTAAAATTTCCAAAAAAAATAAAATAAGATAAAAAAAAGTAAATTTCAGAAAAATAACAAAAAATGCAATGATCATGATTTTTTCAAGTTTTGCTGGTGGTGTGCAGTTGTGCTGATAACAAAATGATATGATGATGATCGACTCTGAATTCAATAATTTCATCGATGATGATGATAATGATATAACGTGAAATAACTCAAGCAATGTATCCGACCAATTCAAAGAAAGATATACGTTGTTACTTGACATGAGAAAAACATTAAGTGTGACGGGAGAAATAAAAATAGTTACAAAACAAGTATACTCCCACTCAAAGTGACGCAGAACTGCTGACGTTTTCATCCTTCAAAAATAAATGTTAATTTACAAAATCATCCACAACACAAATTTGTGTCGTCAATTTTTCAGCTTATTATAATAAAAAAGGCTATTTGAGATCTATGCTTATCTGCAGTGTGGGTGATGCCATGTATGTGTATAGACAAGTCAAACAAGTAAATATTTAATATTTCCATTTGTAATATACACCAAAGCTCCCACGTAAAGATTTAAAAAAAACGATAGCGCTCCCTGCTGATAATAAATAGCAAAGAGTTTATATAAATATGCAAACAAAGTATTTTTTATTAAAAAAAACAGAGTGAGTAGAGGTGTTTGTAGCAGCAAAAAACTTGTTTATAAAATAGTGTGTTCCGTGAAAACCAAGTGATATTGACATGATGAATATTGAACATGGCTACCAAAAGACAGATTTATAATTAGGTAAGTCAGGTGAAAACGTGTCTATTTCAATGAAAAAATATATAACACACACCCCAGCGCGCGCGCGTTTGTTTGCACCTCTGCTTTGGAAAACTTTATAAAACGGGAAGGAGCTTAAAAGCATATAAGTTTTATGCATGCATACCTATGTAACATTGTTTAACTTTCCGAAAGATGTGAGGAGGAAGACGAGGATGAAGATGTTACTTCATTTATTTTAAAAATGTATATGTATTTTACATTCAAATATTTTATTATTATTTTGAGGGAATTGAGCGCAAATATATATATTCAGTCAAGTCAAGCATAAATGAGCAGTACATGCGAGATAATAAGACAAGAGGAAGCGAAGGAGAAAGGAAGAAGACAAAAACAGGGTGATGATGATCCACCAACAAGCATAGTGTATATACATATGATCATGTATTGTATATACATTAAACATTATAACACTTGATATTAACTTCATCATAACATTCTCTCTCTCTCTCTCATGATGTAATTTAGCATTCATCCATCCATCTACCATAACATCAGCAGTTTTTTCCCAGCCTCACTATAAAATATATATTGCTGAAGGCACATTCACATCAACGTGTGTACTGTACACAAACACACCACACACAAATTCAACTTATATATACCACACTATACTCTTCCATCTCGATCATCCATCTTCTCTCCATCTCCTCCACTCGACTTCCATCAAAGTGGAGCAAGTAATTGAAATGCACTCAGGCATATTACACTCTTTTTCTATCCTCCTTACATCATCACACGCATACTTTTTTTACTTTATGTTATGATTATTATTATCATTATTACCTTTGCACATATGTATGTGTATATTACCACCACATATTTTTAAATAAATATTATATACCTCCGTCAAATGATGATGATAATAATAATAATAAAATAATGAAAAACACTACAACACCTACATACACAAACGAAGACAAACACTTTTGAGGTTATATAGGAATAATATATTATTATATGAACAGTTATACGAGTTGATTTAATCGTGATGTGATGATCATCATCCTCATCCAGAAGAAAAATCATTTCCACTTGAGTAGCATAATATAGCAAGGAGGCGCAATAATAAGTTAAGCAGAATAAGATAAAAAAAATGTATATATAAAAAATAATATATGAAAAAAATTCGAGTGTCTTTTTGAAGTGAAAGGGGTGTATCTTGCGTATATAAATATATATATTTTTTGGCATGATTGAGACTTAAGATTGTTAGTCTTTTATTTCATTTTTTTTACTTTATCTTCGATTACACTCTGATGACGATGATAGTGCTTAACAGGGAGTGCAAATCATGCGTGCGTTATTATGATGGGAAAAAATATATTTTTTAGCAATTCCGGGATACATAAATATTTGCATGCCTTGTGATGTTGGCGTTATTTGAGAGGAAAATGAGAATGAGCATTACAGTTTTGCCATTGGCTATAATATTCTCCTGTATTTTTTACCTGTATCCCTATCCATCCCTACTACTACACAAGTATACACAATAAAATATCAAATAATAAGAGTATATGAAAACAACAACAATATTATTACTTGAGATGATATTTTTCTGTCCTCCAGCTCTGTCCAAATTCATATCTCTCTTCATCTTTTTTAAGGCATGTAAAAATACATTGGCTACAAATTATCAATAATATTTTGCTACCATCTGACAATTTTGCTGACAAGGTTACTTTCATTGGGTTATATAAGAATAAAGGTCCTTTTAAATATATACTAACAAGCAAACCTCTTTTATCTCAAAAAACGACTTTGAAAAACTCTTAATTTAAAGTGATTTCATTTTTTTAAATGGGGTGAAAATGAACGTCCTTTGAATTTTGTGTTGTGCCTTTATATACAAGAGCTCTGAGTTTGCCCCATAAAATTTCATTGGTGAAAAGAGAATAATTGAGTGGGAAACTGAGAAAAAGTAAGAGAGAGAGAGAGAGAGAGAAGTTGATATTGAAATTTAGAGACTCTGATTGGAAATTTATTGAGTGCGTGTTCATGTCGTTTGCGTGAAGCAAACCACCAAAACCAACGACCAAGTAAACTAAACCAAGAAGAAGAAGAAGTAGTGGAGACCAAAGAAATGTAAACAAGTTAAATAAATATATTACAGCAATAA
Source organism: Paronellides praefectus (assembly GCA_027744595.1). NCBI lineage: Eukaryota > Metazoa > Arthropoda > Collembola > Entomobryomorpha > Paronellidae > Paronellides > Paronellides praefectus. Next base: position 36,762 of record JAITYZ010002626.1, read on the forward strand.
ATATGAAAATGTTGTTGGTGCTGCAAGTGAAAGTGGAAGAAAGTTTATTTTCCCTTCTTCTCCTTCTCTGCGAGAGCAATTCTCTCTTCGATAAGTCCATAATAATATGCAGATGAGAAAGAAGAAATGGCGTGTTTGTTAAAAAGAAGAAGAAGAAGGAAAAATACTCTTTATTTTTCTTTCTCTCTCCTACTTGTTTATTCTCGTTGATATATCTATAATAAAGTATTTACAAAGTTGATATAGAGGGAAAACAGTGATCCGAAAAATATTACTCTTCCTCTCTCCCTCTCTTTTGCCAAAGCAACTCAAGTGAGTCAATAAGAGGAATAAAAATATTTATTTTTCTTTATAGACTGAGGATCAACATATTGATATCTTTTTGCAATAAATTTATGGCTGGAAGCAGAGGGATGAGGCAACAGCAGCAGTTTGTCTATTTGACTATAAAGCATATTGTGCCGTTCACAACATTTTTTTGATTTTGTCGCAAACTCTTTCGTACGTGGATGTGTGTCGATATAATTAACTTTCCACAAGGCACACACCATAAAATATTATTGTGTGAGTGAGCTGATGGGTGGTAGAAATTATTAAAAACGAAATTAGAAATGGAAAATGTAATGAAAATGTCGTCATCAAGAGAGCCGCCTTCCGTCCCCACCATATATATAACCCATATAAATAAATACTTGCCTCCAAACTTCTCGTCGTCGTCGTCCTCCTCATCATGATGATGAAAGGAGACCAAACCAGCAGGACATCACACCACAATACCATCACCTCCAACAAAACTTCATTTCATTTCATATAATCATCTTCACAGCATACTATTGCCCTCATCATCTGTAGTATATAAGGTGTGTACCCAAAAGCACGACAATTGACAAGTATTACTTTTTTAGTCAGCTTTCCTTTTCCTCATGTTTTTCCTGCCACTGCCTGAAAACCCCAACACCTTTACAATTCTCCTTTTCTCCTTCCCTCTCTCACTGTGTCCTTGCCTGTCTGTCACTTTTTTTTTCAAAAAGTGCGTGCCGAATTTTCAAAGCCTTTTTTCCCAGGGAATTGCAAATGAACAAAATGAAGGGATACATACACATATATAGGAATTCAGAGAGAAATAAAAACACGAAACTTTCCCCCTTTACAACATACCAAAAGATACACACTTTTTTTGTCGAATTGGTAGAGTACCGTGGGTAGATGTTGTTAAAAGATCTTTTCCATGCATTCTCCATGCCAAAGTTATTCCGTTGTTGGCGCAGCAGCTTCATCTCATCACATTCCACCCTATAAAATGGTCTGTCTCTCGCTCTTCATCTGCCTATCTATATGTCTACATCTCTCGTGACATTTTTTTTCTCCCTTTCTGTTTGTGGTACATTTCCACTCCCCGTCTCTCTCTTTCTCTCTCTCTCTCTCAGCTCCCAGAGTGCACTTCAATAAAGCCTCAATAATGAGTTGTACATTAAAGAAAAGAAAAGTTCAATAAATGCCACTTTTAATTTCACACGAATCCATTAAGCACAATATGGAGTAATTGTGGAAGAAGCATATTAAAAACCAAGCTTGTAGAAATCCCAAGGACGACAACGGCGACATTGCATGCTTAGTTTGTGTTGTGCTGCTGATGCTGATGCCGCCAAAGCCAACATCGTTTTCATCGAAAATAAAGTCATGACTTGAACATGCAAATGAGACGTTTTCACTACTACTCTCCCTTTTTTTCTAGTCCCATGTTTTACAGCTTTTTTCTTCTTTTTCTTCTTTCATTTTCATTACATTGCATTTTACATTTTGCCCTCAGAGCACTACTTCTACTACTACCAGCAGTAGTAGTACATTACATTGCACAATACGTAAAGATATATATTTATGCATATGTATGCAAATAGCCTGGCAGCAGCGATGGAAGCAGAATCATCATTTCCACCACCACTACTACCGCCATTGGTATCCTTTTTCTCTCTTCTCTTCTCTGCAAAAAAAAATATCACTCTATTTTTTTTCTCGGCTTCAGTTCAGTTGAAAATCTGTACAATTTCCGGTGGTTCAAACCATATTGCATGTAGACCATCATTGCATTGCACAACTTTGTGAGAAAGAAAGAAGAAAAAAACCTTCACCATGCAAACCAGCAGACTATGACTTCATCAAGTGAGTATTTAGATAGAGAAAATATCTATGACGAAACACCGCATAACCAAAAATATTTCACTTTTATGCTCTCTCTCTCTCTCTCTATCCCTCTGTTATTCCTTTTTATTCTCATTTTGTGCATTTTATATTTTGTTTAAAAAACTTGTAGTGTTTTTATACATAATTGTGTGGGAGTAAGTGTAACGTTCACAACACTACTACTACAAAAACACGTAGGTGTATATATGTACCTACGTGTGTGCATGTGCCCACCACCACCAGCAGCAGCAACATAACTGCTTTTTCTTCCATAGTGAGACAGACAGACAGCCAAGTCACAAGGCCAGGACAGAGCCAGCACACGGGGCGAAAATGTAAAAGTATAAAAGAGGAGCCAACTTTTCCCATTATGCTAATCAAGAAAGAAGGAAATAGAAGAAAGGGGTAGATACATACCATATATGTAGACATAAACACACACAGAGAGAACACATTGAACCAACCTATTTTGTTCTTGGTATAAAGTGAGTTGCAGCAATAAAATATTTTTTTACATTCCCCATGTTTCCCATTTCCCCAGCATTGTTCTACGTTAAAAAAATATATAATAATAAAGTTTGTATACTACTATGTGTATTTTACAATGCATTAAGTAAATATATGTACAGGCAAAAAAAACGAACTAAAATACTTTCGCTCATTACTTTATTCTTAATAATAAGAGCAGCAGAAGGAGGGAGAAGAAGAAGAAGATGGAGGAAGATGAGAAAAGCCTTTTGCCTTTTGCTCCTTCGCTATTGCTAGAGAGAGAAAAAAATTTGGCAGGATAAAAAAACCTTTATGGCAGATTTTTTGTTTTTACTACTATTATTATTGTTACTACAACGACGAGCATAACTGTGCATAACTACTAGTGCTTCTCTTTATTGAGCTCTTCTCCTTTTTTGTGTGTAGGCCTGGAGAAAAACCAGTAATCATGACTGCTGTTTTGAAGGAAGGGCTAAAGGAGATGTTTATTTTAGAAAGACGGCAGCAGTCCTTTGCTAAATAATAAGAATAATAACAATAATCCAACATTTGCTATTATCTACATGCACCGTGACCAAGTGGGGAAAAAAATAAAAAAGTGGCTGATGTACAGAGCTTCATGCTTTGGCAGAACTCCTTGTCCTAATCCGAAAACAGGTAAAAATAAAACAATACATAAATGAGTACACATGTTTTTGACCGCTGAATTTACCAAGGATGTAATTTTCCCTTCAAACAAACAGATTTGACATTGCTTTGGAGGATTTTAATACGTTTGCGTGATCATTTTTCAATGAAATAATGATCATTATTTGAACGTGACTTGTGTTCTGGTGAGGAATGACGAGTTGGAATTTGGAATGTGAAATCCCGGATCTTTCTGTGACCAGGGTCTAAATACAAAAATGGGCTGTACTTAGTATATGTATATGCATAACAATGTAATGTATTGTGTATTGTAATATTATGTGGGTATCAAAATGGACTGCTCTTTACTCCTTGTTGCGGATAGTTGCGTTTTGTGTGGAAACATTACACCTATCACCAGCAGCACACGCCTTGATTATACAATCTTCTTGGGAATTCATCAAATAATTTGTGTGAATCGTATTGGGACAACTACCGGAAACGGTAAGTGGTAATGATGATGGTAGTGGCAATCGTGTAAGAGACATTTAATCAGCATCCGTTCCCATTATTGCTTATTTACTAACGAGTTGTAGGAAGGGATGGTGGAGAAGGTATAGTGGAATGGATGATGATGATGATGATGATGATGATGTTGCTTTCTTTTCGAATTGAACAAAAAGTTAAATGGAGGCAAACAGGATAATAAAAGAGTTAACGTAAATAAATATGTATATATGCTGAGTAGTATGGCTGGGTATAATGGTTTTTTGGTGTGTTCTTTTGTAATGAAGTACATTCCAATTCTGATTACGTAAACCACCCCCTCCCCCAACAAAACACACACACACACAAACAAACCCAAAATTGAGATAATACGATCTCTATCCTCTATTTTTAGCATCCCAGAAATATAAAAAGTGTGAAATCTCATTTACAGTTTAGCTATTTGTTCCGAGGGTTTGTTCACAGAAACAGAATCACTGAAATAAACGGCAAGTAAAAAAACAAGGCAATTCTTTCTCGTTTTTCTTTATTAAACTTGACAATTACGGTATTGGTGATGCCGCTACGTGAAAGGGATTTTTATTGAAAGTAGCAATTACACCAAATAATATGGCACTTTTTTGGGGGCAAAATTTTAGCGCTTCACTTTTCTAACTGTAAATATCATTGGAACAACACACCAACCAACTTTTTCTACCTGCCATCGTCATTTCCAATTAAACAATTGAACCCTCCTGACTAAGCAGCCAGAGTAATGTACATGAATATAAATTTCAATTCACAACAAACTACAATTATACATTCACTACACTACATACAACAAACATAATATAACACAAGTACAGTAACGACCTAAGCATAAACCGTTGTAACTGTGTAACAAAGGATTGTTGTTGTATTGCCCAAATTAGAGGTTATTTTACTAGTTTCAATGTTTTTTTGATACAATATTAAGCTTAGATCGACATTTTTCATTTTACACACAACCAAAAACTTGTATTTACCTCGGGTTTACCACGATGAATGAAGCAATCCCATGACCTAATCTATCTGAATTTTAACAAAATCGGCGCAAAGGTTGTGTTTTCAAACACTGAGGACTGACAAATAAGTTCCGAAAAACGGTAAATGAGTACACCAGTCTACACAATAAAGTCAATTTTGTAGTTAATTATATCCTGGATTTAGTGCATTGTTATTTTCAAACTTGTTTTTCTTTATAAAAAAGTGGAAAAGTGTGGAAACGGATTACCTACATGCATAGTGTACTTACATGTATATACTTAGGTATATGTGTTCGGATTTCATTGCGTGCAGTACTTGAAAATACAGAACAACAAATCAAAATAATTAGCTACTTATTTGTCCCAAATTAAGGCATTATATAACGAAACAACCAAAAGAAAATTTTGTTTAGGAAGCATCCAAATAGTCACAAGTACAAACATGTGCATACGCACCTTTCCGCCTCCGAAATTACCACAACAAAAGCTTTCTATTCTTCTCATACAAAAAAGTTTTTCACAAAGAAAGAAATTATAGTTTTTTGTTCCCTTTTTCCTTTTTTCCTCATACATCCCCTATCATCATCTTGATCACGCACGCACCAAACACTTTTACAAGGAGAAGCACCAAACTTTTACCTTTTGTAGTAGTTTTGGTCGTAATTTTATGCAAAATTAGAAATGGAGAAAATCTTGGAGCAACAAACAATACAATTGTTCAGACTATATAAATAGGTATATAAATATATTATTATATATTTATTTATTTAAGCAAGTACATTATTGCCATTGCTCTACCCACGTGCTATCCAGTTTTTTTATTGAACAATCATCATCATCATCCGCCACCGCAAATCTCCGGATTAACTGATCTAGGATTCAGACACACGCAGGGAAATATGTACACATACATGCAGGGGTACGTATTATTTTAATCAGTATACATTGCATATGAAGCTGCGTCTACTTGACAATAATTTTGAAAAGAGTAAGATATAAAAAACTACAAATACACGAATAAGTGCACTTTCAATCAAAAGAATATAATCCATTTATACGCGATACGATAGGATACCAAGCCAGAGAGGACCAGAGGTAAATAGTGAAAAAAATAACAACTCCTCTTTTGCAGACAGTAAAATATGAGTACAAAGAACTTACAGCCTTGCAGCAACAGCAGCAGCTGTGTTCCTCCTCAGAAGATACACGGATTTTGGTTCCGTTCTTCAGTATTCATGGCAATCACAAAACAAATATATTTTTTATATACACAGTATACAACATATAGTATATTATATAGCACCACACAAAAAAAATATTATTATTATTAAGAGTATTTAAGCGGATTTTATATTCTCAAAGAAAAAAATATGTATTCTTCTATTCTAATTCCATTCATTCATTTCATTCATTTTCATTCATTTTTTATATTAGCTCACCTGGTCCCGTCAAATATTATTCTCAGGAGCACCAATAAATAAATAACATGAAAGAAACAAACCCAGCTAATACATTAACGTACGTATGTACATATTGTACATTCTCTTCATTTCCTTTCTTCTTCTTCTTCTTCTTCTTCTTCCTCCTCCTCCTCCTCTTTTAGTTTCCCAAGAAGCAAAGTATTTATAAGGATTACCTACAAATCTTACTAAAAGATTTGCTTACAAGCTTGTGAGGTACACGTGAAAAAAAATCAGGAAATGTTCGTGCCACAAGAATATTAAATCCCATAAATATTTCTTATTTTCCAAAAGCAGTCAATGTAATGTCCACTTCTATAATATCATTACTACCAACATTGACAAAAGTTAAAATACAAAAAAGTAGTAAAAAGCTTTCCTTTTATTTTTTTACGTGTATTGATCATGTGAATAAAATGTTGATGATGATGACGGCAGTGGGAAAAAGGTCTTCTGGTACTTGTCTACTTTATTTCCACACACATGAATGCGAATGAGAGAGAGAGAGAGAGAGAAAATGTAATGTTTATTGCAACAAGAGAACATTCACATCATCTTCATCGCTTTTCCCTTCTTTACCGCTTCATTTTTACTTTCTCATTGAATATCTTAGCACACAGGAAGGAGGGTAGGTATACATATATATCCCGTTGAATACATTTTTCTTTTTGCTGGGAAACAACAACAATATTTTTTTTTCTACCAAGAAAGTGCCGCTTTTCAAATTCATGAGAAGCTTCTTATTTTTTTCTCTTCTCATTTTTTTCGAGTTCACGAGGAAAAAAAAGGTATTAAAGTTGGTATAGAGGGAGGAGCTATTCTTACAGTATATCACCCCCATCACAAAATATACATATAATCCTTACGCCATCATCATATACATACCTTATTGTGCTGAGGTACTGTATATATTATAAAGAGAGAGGGAAAAGATAAAGACGGGAATAAAAACAACAGTTTTTTAAAGATACATTTTTATCCACATGCAAAGTAATAAACGGTGAACATTGAGAGTGACGGTGAAAGTGAGGAGTTGGATGATGATATTCATACTTTGAATGAATTATGCATTGGGACCGAAAAAAAATATGCAATGGGGGGAACCCATACCACTACGTACGTTTTTTTAGGAGGCTGACTAAAAAAAACAACCTCTCCCAATCATCGTTAGCATATAGTGAGCACCACCATCCATGCATACATGCATGCAAAAGTGTATTTTCATCCTAATGCGGTGACGTGACGTTACTGGCAGCAACAGGGATGGTGATGGTGGTAGTAGTACAGAGATGCTTTTTTTCTCTGGCTATCATATGCCATGCTATCAGTGTCATCATCCGACACATATATCATTTTGACGGTGGCAGTGATGGTGATGGAGATAAAAAAATGACTCTTTGGAGGTTCCATACATGGGGTAAAAATATAAGGTCAGCATTGAAAGTTCTTTTTTTTTCGTTTTCAAAACTTTGTTTGGTCAATGTGTCATAGCTATGAGATGAGATGGGGAGAATTTATGATAATAATCAGTATGATTTTGACGTTATTACCGTTATTAAATGTCATTATGACTAGCTATAACAACTGGCATGGAAATTTATGGGGAGAAAAGTTGATAGGGAATGAGCAGGGAAAATTTGTTTTGTAAATACGTTAGTGTATTTATGGGTAAGAAATGAAAGCGTTCAGGAAAACACGTCGCCTTTTCTGTCATTATTTTGCAATCAACCCAGCAAAAAAACATGATAGGATGAATGTATGGGAAAAACAAAAGTCAAGCCAACCTGTTGACAGGATGTTCACAATTAGACAGCAGCTGCTGCAGCTCCTCTTCCTCCTTTTTTCTTGGAAAATGTGAAAACCCAAATAAGTGGGACAAGCTGCTTTCCAAGAAAAAAACCCTAAATACATTGATATTTTGATACAACACAAATTTTATGTTGTTTTTTAAGAAACAATTACGAATCGTAATTTACGATCATGTTTGTCATGCTTAAAGTGACGTGCCATTAGTATAATAGTAAAGTAAATGAACATCAAACTTTCCTGGTGGCGACTTCCACCTCTGCGCCACCTACTCTATTTAATGATGTCTCATGGCACCATGACCGTGTTTACAACTCCGCCCAAAAATATATATAATTCCCATATGACCGTCATTTTTATTGTCTTGTTACGATCATCAGGAGAAAATGAGAAGAAAACATGAAAACTCGGAGCATGCAATCAACCCCTACGTACAAGACACGTATGTATGTGAAGAAAAAGTACATACCTAGCGCTATACATGATGCATAGTTATAAGGACATTCAATATTTGTGTAAAGGGAAAAGACAGGATAGTAAAAGACAATGAAAATTATGTTGATCTGATGATGTATTCATGTGATTATGTAAAGTAAATATTATGTACGTGTGGAGTAGGACGAGTGCGAGTATGTACGCTACACACACCCTACAATTTCCCATAAATAATCTATGCATACACAATAACAAAAATTATAGAATAATGTTGGTAGAGAACACACACATTTTAGCATAAATTTTTTTTTATAGCATGTTGGGTTAGAGAGAGAGAAAAAGTTTGCATGCCATCATATATATATATAATATGTACATATGTGTATGTAAATAGCGTACACAGTTTACTTTTGCATGCAGAAATATTATTATGGGAGGCTGATGTATATTTTTATATTGTGTGTGTGTGTGTGTGTGTGACTTTGACTGGCTATGTGTACGAGAGTCGACATGCATTTCTAATTTGGTGACACCCTTGGGATCTGATTAATTAAATTTAATATGGATGAAGCAGACTCATAATAATATCAGCAGTAGGCTTACTCCATGGTTGACTTTGTGAATTGTGTTATGGTTGGAAACGCTACTATATGGCTAAAAGATCCATGCAAAATGCAAACACACACACACACATACATCTCTACATAACAGTGTTTACAAGACAATTTTCATAGAGTCAAGCAAGTAGTGGGAGAGAGCTTAGCTGGAAGAGAAAGAGAGAGGGAGAGAGGGAATGAATATAAAACGGAGCAATATTGCCCGAATATGTTCCCATTTAATAATATAATGGACTATTAAAAAAAGAGTAGGAGGAACACGATGACAACAGTAAGTACACCCATATCGTTGCTACTTGTACTAATGGTACAGCTGCTGCTGCTATATCATCCTCATCATCGTTATCATTTCATGTGCCCATGTCATCAGAGCATAGCACACACACGCACACCTTGAAAAAAATATTATGTTTGTCTATCAACCATTCAGTGCATATACTTAACTCACTTACTAAACAACATTTTTCGTTGACTCTATCTCATGGTGTGTGTGTGTATGTTCCCATTATAATATTTGGAATCACAATGGAACTTTTGCAAGGGATCGGGAAAGTTTAACAAAACATATAATAATATGCCAACAAGTATAAAAGTAGCTGTTTTGGAATGTAGGGATATTAAAAAAAAGAAGAGTATGCTCCTTGTTTGCTACTATGCCTACTTTTTCTACCACTTATTCTGCCTGAGGAGCCACAAGTAAATGAGAGAAGAGCATATCATCATAGCAAAAACACATATACACGTTAGGCACAATATATATCCAAACTCCAAACACATAGTATTTCTCTCTTGTCATTCCCCTCTTTTCCCACCTCCACAACCAAAACCGTGTGTCTTTTGTATGTATGTATGCTATACCACTGTTGTTCTTGATGAAGTTGAAGTTTTTGGATTTTATTTAGAAATTACGTAGTTCATTATTAAACTGCTACTTTCACTCGGCATGCCAAAGCAGGGAGCATTATGAAAATGATGCTGCTGCTGCTGTCCTGCTGTTGTTCTGGTGCGTAAAGAGCAACGCCCAAAAAGCAGACACACACACACACATAAATACATACATACTCACATCCTCTTTCATAGGACGTGTAGCATGATAATAATAATGGTGATGATGACCATGAGATTTAGAATGAAGACCGAGCTCATCACACCATATTTTGAAAGTGAGTTAAACGACGAGATGCCCTATCATAATCTTTCTTTCATAATAATAATGTAATCATAATAATAAGAATATTGCTGTGTCGTCGCGTCGCCGGCAAAATGCCTTTTTCCTTTTGCTTGTGCTATACTCTTTCCAAGTTTATGTCTCTTTGAGTAGAGCAGTGAAAGTGGAAAAAGGAGATTTTTTATATGAGCTGCCACTTCAGGGAGCATCATAAAAACGGAGATTTCATTCATTCATTTTCCCATTCTATCTAATTCGCACACAAACCCACACACACACACATACAATAAGATATGTAGCTATGCTTATGTAGCTTATAATATGTAAAGTAGGCTGTCATTTTCTCTGGTTGTATAGTTGTGATAATCTAGTTAGAGAGAGAGCGAGAGAGAGAGAGGAGTAGCCTTGTTTAGTAACTGTGTTGTAAAACGACGTGGAAATATGCATTGTAGAATGAATGACGCTTATCGTCATCATCATCAGAAGCAGCAGCAGCATGCATTTTTTAATGGATCTTGCTGCCAAAATGTAAAATGCAGAATAGCCTTTATCGCATTGTGTGTAGAGTTGTATACATAGATGTATACGTACATTGGTTTCTACTTTTCCACTGTTTATTTATTATTATTATTATTATTACCCAAACGACTGTATTAGTAGAGTAGCAGTCGTGGCAGTTTGGCTGCTTGGTTAGTAGGTGCTGTTGATTATTATTAAATCCATAAGTGGATGCATAATATCACCTATTTTCAAAAAAAGAGGAAAATATGACGATATTGTTGTATGGAGTGTAACTGCTGGTATGATGGTGGCTCAGTATGCTCGTTTTCGGATGAGAATGGGGTTATAATGATGAGGAAAAGTAATATTATTGTATATGAAATAGGGATGGTGGTGGTTCTGGTGATGAGGAAGAGACAGGACGGAAGTTTCCACCTGAATAAACACAGATAAAAGTTGAAACAGAAGAGGGAAAAACAACTAGTGCTGCTGCTGGTGAAACTCACTATGTTTCTGCTCTCTTGTAAATCTCGAATTATTTTCTACACTGCCACATCATTCCCGCCATCCTCATTTTGTCCTCCTTGTTAAGCTTGTTGTATAGTTTGTCGCAATAATGGTAGTAGTAGCAGTTAAGTCGCCTCGTTGTAACAATAATATCGAGGACAAACCTGTCTGCTTTTGCTTTCATTTGAAACAAAATGATTACTACATACATGCTACTACAAGAGGATCTTTATACCTACATATATATATATATATATATCGGTGTAGGTTAAAAGAAAAAAAATACATGGAAGTAGCGGAAAATGGAAAATTACACACATTGACTTAATTTAACAAGAAGGAAGTACAAATTTTTGGTACATGTAGCACAGCAGTCAAATGAAATACCTATTCACAGACACAGACTGACAGAACCATCTCCTCTTTAATCCCGTGCAACCCGTGTATATCTCTCCATCACTGTCGATACGGTTAATAATGAATGGTGGTGCACATACACACACTCTCTCACACACATACGCAATTTTCTATCCCTTTCTAATTCTACAAGAGAAATCTTTTGTACTTATTATTGCAAAAGAAGGCACCTCTCACGTTTCACCGTCATCATTTTGTAAATAAATACACGCATACCTATACATATAAATACAGCGAGTGTATGTGGGAGTATCTGCGCCTCTGCGGGTACTGTTACCCCTGCAACATGTACGGGGAAAAAAGTTGAAAAATGAGGAGAGTGAAAGAAAGGCAACAACCCTTTTCTTTCCTTGTGCCATGCCATCATCTTCATCATTCCCTTTTCCTCCTTTTCTTTGTCTGTTTGTTCATGCAAAGTAAATGAGATTAGAGCAAAAGATTGCGTGATGCTGCTGCTGCTGCTGCCAACCTCCTTTCTAACTTTACTACAAACTCCTTTTTTTGTTATGCGACTCTTGTTTGAGTTGGCGGTGCATCAGTTCTTCTTACATCATCGTCATCATCCCTCTCACTATTTTGCTCTGTGCATTCGTCTGGTGAGAAGGACGAGGAGGAAGATGATGATGATGATGATGATGATATACAAAACTAACAAGGCAGACAATATATATGTGCATACGTGTAACAAAAGTTAAGGTATTAAATTTTCTTTGGTTCTCCCTATATCGCGCCTATTCTCTTTTGCCTTGTGACTCTCCTTTTGCATCCATCCCATCCTCCTCGTCATCTCAAGGAAGAAACAAAGTATTTAAAAAATTTATGTATGTATTGCCGGGTAAAAGCGGATGCGAAAGTCTATTTCATTCTTGTCTCAATCCCCAGCTCCTTTTTTGTTGTTGGAAGTAAAACCAAAGGAGAGAAGAAGAAAAAGTTGGAGCAAAATGGGATCTTTATCTGATCATCAGCAACAGCGGCGGCAGTAACAAAACATTGTCGTGGAGGAGCATCTCTTCCTTTCTCGTTTGTCATTGTGTCTGTTCCTTGTTCATTATTTGTAAATTGTCTTGTTTCCCAGTATCTTGCCAAATATGTATATGCACTACTATAGCTACGAAGAAGAAGATGACTAAACTAAATATTGTCTTTAAGCTGGTTTTAATTCCACAACACGGTGTGTGGGTGTGTGTGAGAGAGAGTGAGTGAGTGAGCACTGTAGAAATAGAAGATATTAACAAGGACGACGACGATGATGATTATGTGGTATGTCACTTCGTCACCGTGATTGTCATCATCACTATACACATCTTTGTCTCAACCATTCAGTTTGCTGCAGCTTAAGCCTCAAAACTGCTCAAATTTCTGAAACAAAGCAACACGACGAAATAAAGAGAGAGAGAGAGGCAGGTGGAGTGAAAAAGAGAAAATTATTATGGAAAAGGAGGCAAAGAACAATGTAGGATTTGGAGGAATGAATTTTCGTTTTTACGGCGACTACCCTTTCTTCTTTATGCTACGCACGCCACCACCCTCTCTCTCACGATCACAACTCTTTCTTCTCTGCCTCTGCTTCAATTATTATTACTTACGGACCAATTAACTCTTCTCATTCTCCTCCTCATATTCATTCTACTTTTTTTTATATATAGACGAGTATTTTTTCAACCTTTCCTTGATTAATATGTAATAATAAGAAGAATATACATTGGCTGGAGTTGCAGTAATAATATAAAAGGGGGTGCAGCGGGAGAAGGAAAGGTGGTTATTATTATTATTTTCATAACATACACATTTGTGTGTGTGTGCGTGCAGAGTTCATTGTCGTTCTTGACGATCGGTTTGATTGAACGCAGGAGTTTGAGCGTGTTTAATAATTCATGAATTTCTTATACGAAACTCATGCACCCATGCATGCATACAATAATGATGAGACAAAGAGAACATTATTATTATTATTATGAAAAATCCATATCATCACCAGTAAGTCGGTAGAAACCCTGATGAAGTTGTAAAAAGTTTAAACCTTCAAATACTTTTGTTCATTGTTGCAAAAAGGTTACTGCTGCTCACAAACAAAAAGACGAGTTGATAGCACCGAGATAAAAATCTAGGGAAATGGAATGCAAGCCTATTTAATCATTTTGCATTACCAGCTTCCGACTGGCTGCTTGCCCTTTTACACAGTACACTGGTAGCATAGTCCACCATGTCAATTTTCTGTCTTGACTAAAGTCATAAATAAATGCGTGCCGGAGAAAAATGAAAATTTTCCTCTCTATTTTTTATTATTGTATCCTACTGACTATTTGTGCTATAAAAAGTGGACATTGAGCGCAACAACGAGAGAGAGAGAGATTTTGAATGTATAAGTACAGGATTTCCACGAAATGGAAATATAAAAAGCTGGAGAGATGTACCAAGTGTATGAAGGAACCCGTGCCGTTCTAGTAGTGAAGGTGGTGGTTTTAGTCAAGACGAGCAAGAGTCTTTGTGCTCATCGGACCGAACATCGTTTTCGTTTGACGGTTAATGGCCAAGAAAATGCTGGTGAACTTGCCAGTTTGGTGTAACATGCAGCAGTCACCCACCGCCCGCATATATGTATATACACAAAACTACATTACAATCAGAGTCACAGAGAAAATACTTAGGTTTTTGGAAGATACATGCACTCCACCACCACATAATACTATCATCATCACGGCATTGTATATAGGTATTTATATATACACAAGTGCACATTTTTTCCCTCGCCTTCCTATTCTTCTTCAACCAACTGACTACCACCAGCACTAAACTCCTTTCATTCCTCAACAATTTTCTTGTGTTCATTCACCGTTATCATCATCATCATCATGATCGTCATAGTGAAAATATGCCGCCGTTGTACACACAATATATCCATTTTGCTATTTTACTTTCTCTTTTATTTATCTACGTAAAAGTGCGGTGGCGATAGGACTGGTAGTATAGTCATGGTGGTGGTGGCGGCGGCAATGGTTGTACGAAAGCTGAGTATTTTTTTCTGTATGTTGTATCGCTATTATTATAATAGTGGCAGCGGCGGCACTGGCACTTCTCTCTTTTGCTCCCGCTGCTGCTGTATCGTCGTCTTTTCTCTCTCTCTCTTCCTTCAGTCGTTTTCACTTTTATTGCCAAGAATACTTTACTTTATATATACTGTGAATACACAGCACACACAACACCACCAACATCGTCATCATCATCATCATCTCCATCACTACTACTGCAGCAGTAGTGGTAAGAGCAGCTTTTCAGAATGTGAGTGAATGTGAAGCAGGATAATGTCAAGTCACAAAAGAACTCTCTTTCTCTCTCTCTCTTGGAATGAAATAGAGTGAGTGAGGCTCCATATCCCATATTACACGTACTTATAGAAAAGGGAAGAAGAAAAAAAAACGACTCCATACTACTACTGTACTAGCACACTGTACATTAATAGTGGTGGAAGGGAGAGAAACATCGCATGACTTTATATGTTCAAGACACACAGGAAGAGGCAGCAAAAACATACAACACCATTTTCACTTTTTATTATTGTTGCTTCTATTTACTTTATTATGGAGGATGACGATGGCGATGACGACGACAACTACGAGGAGGCAGAGGAGGACGATGTTCATGATGATGACGATGATGATGATGTTGGGAAAAGAAAGGAGGCGGATGAGAAAAAAGAGAGAGATGGTTGCATGCCAAGAAAAAATATATACATTACAATATGCAGGGTAAAATATATGATGTTTTTTGTGTGTCTTTGTAAGCATACAACATATCGTCTCACCACCACCACAACTACTATAATATATACCATATAGCACAGAACAATCTCCATAATACACATTTATTATGCTGCTGCTGCTGTTGGTGGTGGGTGATAGCAGGGGTGATGATGATGATGCAGACTAAAAATGCATACATGGTCGACCATATCTATAACCATTTTACTGACTGGTTGGGAGTATTGGTAGCTGTAGTAGTAGTAGCAATGAAAGTTTGACCCTCTTCCAAAAAAAAGAACAGCAGCAGTAAAAATATATACACAACAGGACAACAACAAAGAAAACAGCAACAACCCTCAACAAAACTGGTGGAGCAGTAGTAGGAGCGGATATGGATGGAAGGAGAAAAGAGCAAGTGTACACAAGATAAATATTTACTAAGGCAATTGTTCTCATCGTCGTAGTCGTTTTCACAGAGTTATTGTTGCAGATGATCATGATGACGATGAGACAACGTTATTGTTGCGGTATGCTATATAATATATGCTTCTCCTGCTGACACTGTACACACTCTATGGATTTTCATAAGAATTTATAAAGAAAGGGAATGGTTGTAGCTTCTTGGAGAATGTACATGACTTGTGATGATAGTGGATGCAGTAAAAAGTATAAAGTACAAGATCCTACTGTCAACGGTGCAAATACATGCAATAACATTGTATTGATTCTTTCTTTTTTTCCACAGTCGGGAAGAATAGAAGGAGAAAAAAAATATGGTTGATAGATAGAAGAAAAAAATGTTGTCATTCTTTTAAGAGTGCTGCTGCAGTGTGTGGTCATCAAGGGGATGGTATATAAACGGTGATGATGATGAGAACATAAGATATGTGATGTGTGAGGATGCATTTTGTGCTGAAATATTAAAATGTGCGTGATACAAAGACAAGGAGACATATATAACTTGACCAGTTGCTACTATACAGCGCCAGTGAATGTCAACCATGTGTGATATAAAAAAGGAACAAGTAGCGTGGCGTAGTTGAATTAAATTTGTCGTAAAATATGACAACGGAAAGAGTTAGTTTGAGAGTGCACACACACACATTATGTATATAGTATTTAGGCACGTATTTGCATAGTTGATTGGAATCAGTAAAGCGTCTAATAAAAAATGTGCAGCAGCAGGGATGCAATTGAGGTTCAAGAGGGAAGTAAGCTTCATCATTCCATCAATTTCCCACTGAACGGGATAAGGAGACTGGTGAGGATCGAAATGATGTTGAGGTGTATGTGTGTGTGTGGGTGGGTGTGTGGAGAATGATTATGATTATACTGTGAATGAAGGGAAACTGTATTGTATGGCACGTGACGAGACTAAATACTTTTTACGTGTCACTCATTCTGATTGTCTTTAGTGAGTGCATTTTTGCGTTGGCTGAAAATCAGTCAGTGAGAGCTCGTTTGATAGTGGGGGGTTGGTGAATGAAGAGACAAGTCCCACTAAACAAGAAAGATGCAACGAGACATCAATATCAAAGGTACAATGGGGGAAAAGAAAGGAATAATAACAAAACCCATTTCCTTTTTTAATACTCGCCTTATCAATATGTAAGCAATGCAAGCAGTAACTAATTCCACTCATCTAATCAGTTTTGAGGCTTTGGCTCACAATTGCAATTTTTTTCACCAATTTCTTCCTTTCCTTTCACATATTTTTTTCGTCTTTTATGCAAGCCTTTTTTCTTTGCTTTGATTGCAAATACACTTCAACCTGTTAGAGTCATTCAGTTGAAGAACCTGATAACTTTCACATATGTATGACGAAAAACTAAAGGCTCACTCACTCAGTCCATCAGTCAGTAACATATAGTCTTTTGGCTAGACATCGAGATATGAAGAGGAAGAAGAAAATTCATTGAAGGATAACTAAATATATATTTTTCATCATTTCTATCTAAACAATTCTCCCAAGATTAATCCCCGTAAAAATATATGTACGCAGAGTATATTATAAGTACATATATATATTTCCACACACTCAATTCACCACCTCTTGATTATAACAAGTCGGGAGAGGAATGGCGGTGGTGGGATGCGGAAAGGAAAGAATAAAACACCGCTATCACCAGCACCGTGAAAAATCAATCTGTTCCTAAGCCAAGAAAATGAAGCAGAGTGCGAGGCTGCTGTAGTGGAAAGTGAGGAACATGATGCTGATAAATATAGTATTTTACTCGCAGGAAGCTTTCCCTTCTTTTTATTCCTCCCCACGATCCATCCAACTATGTACCCAGCCATCAAAGCGACAGATGAGATATATAGACATGCACTACACACAGACACACTCACGGGAACATAATCATCATCATCATTATGATCATCAACGGAAAATAAGAAGGAGAAAGAGAGGAGCAAAGCATCTTGTTTCTTCTTCTTCTTCTTCTTGTTCATCTTTCTATTTTTGCCGTTTTCTATAACACAGAATCAAGAGGATGGGATGAGGATGAGAAGCAGGAGAATGAGGAAAGGAGAAGAAAAGAGAGAAAACTAAATTCACACCGGAACACCAATGGGAACATACCATACACAGACACACACCAGCAAAGCAAGCAGCGTGATTATCATCAGTGCAACGGAAGCGAAGTGGGAAGTACAAGAGGGAAAGGAATAAAAGACGAAAATAATCACCTGTTACTTGATACCACCATTTCCCATTTCCTTTTCGATTGAAAGAGGCAAAGAAAAAAAAATAGAAAAAGAGAGAGAAAAGGAGGGAGAAAGAAGGGGAAGGAAATAGGGAGAGTGAGTGAAAATACATGACAAAAGAACTCAGGTAGTTTGTAAGAAAGATCGACAGTTACAATCAGTTCATTTCAGTGGTAATCAGTTCAACACGAGACATAAAAAAAGGAAAACGAAATTGATCATTGTACAACGTACAAACGCCACATTTTGAATGAATGGATTTGAATTTATAATAATTTTACTAGTAGAATACATAACTACTACTTCATCATTCCCTTCAAAAACGTCGCTTGTAAATAAGAAAAATACGCAGCTTCTTGTGTATTGAAGAATGTCCTATGTCATAACGGGTAGTATTTTTACGTTAACGCTTCATTTCCTACGTACATAATAATATGAAGACTTATTGGTTTTAGGAAATGAAACGTCACCATCATCATCATCGTGCGCAATATGGGGTTCCATGTATGTATGCGATTTCATATTGCTTTGGTAAACAAAGTGATTGGATTGCAGTAGAGATCCTACACGCTTTATTGCAACAGTACAAATGCATTAACACAACTTTGCGCTTGTTGTTTGCCTTTGATTATTTTAATCTTTAAATTAAACAAACGCGTATCTACTCGAAACAAACACATGTTTCCAGCTGATGATGATGGTGACAAGGGTAAAAGCATTTCTTTACAGATTCGACTCTCCCGTTCAAAAAACAAAGCCAAACATTGACAAGTAACTATGAACTTGAAATGCACAGGATATTTGCAAATTTTGAAGGAAATGTAAAAAAACATGCGACTTGCGAAATACTTTATTATATGTATTTGTTCTTTGACGGAAATTTCGAAACTTGTTCGATTACGTTAATTCTCCCACTTCATTTCTATGGTTTGAAGCGACAGTAGAGAAAAGATGATTACGCAATCACGTAAAAATATAATCTAACTTTTTTTACCAAATCCATAACAAAAAAATATGTACATGTAAACGCACATCAGCCCTGCATACACTATTTTTTGTAATATTCTTGTGAAGAATTTTTATAAAAGCAAGTGAGTCAAATAGGAAATATATGTTTCCCATGTGGTACCTTCTTTCCCTACAACCCGACAAGACAACAACTAAAGCATTTCTACCACCAACTAACCAAACTACTTTACCATTCAACAACACACAACTTTACTATTATATTCGATGAATTTCAAAGTAGCAAAACAACATTGTGCACCATCATCATCATCAACAAAATGGAACATACATATTATTCTGTGTCTGTCAGAAAGAGTTTTCTCTCTCTCTCTCACACACACACTTTTTACTCTTCATATATTATGTGTATATTTGCCGTACACTATGCACATTTCCTTTATCATTTTCCATGCAATCCAATAAAGTAAACAAATACTTTGTCTAAATATCATACAACTAGCTAAACAGAGAGAAAATAAGATGATACATCCAAAAAATAATATATATAAAACATAAACACTCAAAATCAGGGAGTACCACCATCATCATCATCAACTACCCTACTGAAAACTCCTGCTTCAACCATCTTCCGTGCAATTCCAAACAAACTCAATACCCACACAGAAAGCAGTAAAATGTGTTTGGGTGTATTGCAGCAGAAGAGAAAGCATTTTGCCTCGTGGAAAACAACAACTACAACGACAGCGGTAGTAGCGAGCAGCAGCAGCAGCCTCCAAAGTCATAAAGTACTTTTTCAAATTCAGCCCTTAGTAAATTTTCCTTGTTTCCCTCTCTCTTTCTCTCTCTCCCTATCACTTTGCTGTTGTTTATTTTTCACAGACTCACTAATATAATATGGTTTTTTGGTAGTAGAAGAATCCACTCCACTATAGACTTCCATCAGAATCAGCAGGCAGCTTAGAGAGTCAACTATTCAACTCTTTCACAAGTAAAACGAGAAAGAAGGCAGTGGTGGTAAATAGCACAGGATGAGATCAAACCTAGAACAACAACATGAGTAGAAAAAAATAGATATTTATATATAACCTCCAAAAAAACCATGGCACGGCCAACTTTTTATGTCTTTATTGCCCCCTTTCACTTGCTATTATACTGTCCGCACTTAGTTTTTTTTGTGGCAGAGCGCTGTAGAGGTGATTGCAAGCCACATACATATATGCACACACACACACATACACGCCCAAGAAATTACCAGAGTGCACAATGGTGAGAGGAAGAAGGAGAGAAGGGCAAAATGGTAGAATGGAGTGTAGTTGAATAAGTGAACAAGACTGCAAACAAGGAACAGAAGAGGAGAAAGTAAAATGCATTTATTTATTTTTTATACAAGAGTAAGTCAGCAGACAGGAAAACACACAAGGTGGAAAATTGTTGGAGGTGATGGTGGTGGTGGTGGTGGTTTGAAGTTGAAGTGGATTTCCCAAGTTGGCAGGTCCATTTTCATGTTTGTTCCTTTTTGACTTGACCATTTGTACTGACTACCCTGCGCTTACTTGTATGTTTGTTTTAGTATTTTCGATGGCGGTAGAAAGAAGTGGATGTATTTATTAGCGAACAGAGAGAGAGAGGAGATATAATACAATATATGTACACAACAGCAAAGAAATAACGATAAGAAAATTCTATCATCCAAATACTGAGAAAAAACAAAAATCCAATGTCTACAAAGCACTTTGCCTGCCTTACGCAGAATATGGCGGTATCAATTTTTATGCCAATGTCCTTTTCCATGCCATAGGAAATCAGCAGTAGCCAGATTCCCTTTTCGCTTTTGAAGGAATAAAATATTAAAGAAAGGAATTAAATCCCTGGAGTGAAAACACTGTACGTGACAGCTCACCTTTCCTCCTTTCAAACGGATTGCTTTGGTTTTAAAAATGCCACAAAAAATACTTGATTGAATGATTATCTTCCTGATGGTATTGCTGTTGTATGTTCCCTTCCCAACCCTCTTGTTATTTTAAAGTACAAGCTGAAAGTTATTACTTCCGCGTAATCTTTTTTGGACAATTTCGATAATTTTCACAACAGCAGCAGTTGTAGTACGTATGCATATTTATGTATCCCTAAAGCCCCTATGAGGGCGTCCACAATTTAAGTTTTCACCTACACTTGGTAAGTGGCCACGTTAGAAGCCATCCTGATGACGATGACACGTAATGTATATTTGCCATAGGAGATTGTTGATGAGTGGGTGGTTCAAAATGGACCTGTTTTGATAACATGATATATGAACGTTCCCAATGAAAAATGGCAGAGGAAAAGCATCGATTTTGGAAATCTAAAAAAAATCCGATCAGTCTTAGTTTTTAGTCGTAATATTCTTCTTCTTTTAATCTCCGTTGTTGTTTTGTTTGTTGTTTTGTTCATTTTTTTGTTATGCGCTTATTGGTTCGTTATGGACGCTTTGGCAATAAACAGCAGTAAAAAGTTTTACAACCACCATTACAACTGGGAGAAGAAATTGAAACTATTTTCTATGGTTGGTTTGGTAGTGAACTCCAAGTAAAACTTATAAAGCACATATACCTATATATAAACATTAAGTATGTATCTGCATACTTCGTACTTATATGCATTAAAATAGTACACACACATATTATCATATCATATATGTATACGTATTTATATATTTAGCAAGCCGGAAGAAATGCGGTAGATTCAAGATTGAAGTATGCACAGGACAACAACACACATAAACACACACGACATTCTCACGCAGTTAGTTGGTGACTGCTTTGTTGTTATTCTCAAGTTGTTTTGTTTGGTTGTAAAGTGTAGTAGTTCTTGGCTTGCGTTTGGTTAAGGAAAGAGGCAGGGAAAAAACGATGATTGCTTTTCACTTTTTGCGTTTACTTCTTTTACACATATTTCCTTCCTTGTCTACTTTTCTTCTTCCCTTTAATTTCTTAAAAAGGATCACAACAAGTTTCCCAACAAGCTTTAACAAATTTTTTTTAAATTATTTCCCTCAAATCAAATCTCTTAACGTACTTTTCAGGTTTTATTATTTATTTTGTTTTCCTTTTACTTCCTCCGTCGGATTCCTGGGAAAGGGAAGAAAGAGGAAGGCTTTTGGAAGCCGTCTAATTAAAGAAATTACAACTGGTGCCGTCGGGAAACTACAGGAATTTCAAGGAGTTTTGCTAATAACGTCAAATATTGAGGATTACGAAAAGTACAAGTTCTGAGAAAGTCGCATAAAAAAATCTCTAGCATTCATCCGAGATTTACTCTTTTTTTCTTAAATGAAATATTTTATTCCATCGTTATAGCATGCTGTCATATATTATAGTTTACTGTTTCTCTTTTATTGAAGTGTTTGAAACCAATTGAACATACAAATCGTAAATTAAAATTTTGTGGGGCCATTCATAAAAAAAGTGTTACCAAACATTCGCCAACTCAAGCTTAACCTCTTATAATAATATTTTTTTTAAATATGCATAGGTACATATACATAATATATTATGTTACATTTCTGTAATTTGAGTTGTTACTATATACATGCACGCTCTATCTACTATTTGAGAAAAGCATGAGACGTTAGGATTGAACAATTTCGCAAAATGCATATATATTGCTAACCTTAAAGCACACCATTCCATTGGTATTTGAGGCAAGACTGGTGAAGGGGGGCATCAGGTTAGGCACCGTAAACGGAATGAAGAGCATTTTGTTGACTCTCCGGTTGTATCCGGCAGGCACGCCGCTCAACGTATTGTTAGAATATATTTTGTCCCTTGTTTTAACAGCTGACGTTTTGCCGTTGGATGTTGTTTGCAGAGTGTGCGAAATGATAGCTCAGTTATGATAATAATAATAATGATTGTTAATGATAGTCACAATAACGTAGTGAATTACTATAAGTTTTCAAATAGGTTTATTATTATTATTATTGTTATTTTAGTATTACTTTTATTTGATACAACAAAATCTCACGTTTGAAGATACAAACAAATGCCAGCTGATTAGCAGCATACAACATGAATTCTTACGTGGGTACTCGACTTATTTTTTATACTTGTTTTTTAATAGTAAAAAATATCAAAAAATGTATGTTTGGCCTCTTGCTTCGAGGTTTCTACATCAACAACTCGGATCTGACTTAATTTTTCACTTTTTTCTGACTTTTTGTACATTATTTTATTTCTGGCTATGTTTACATATATTTTTAAGTATAAATATTTAGTCAGCAGTGTCTTTATTATGAAATGTTGGCTAACACCGTACAAAATAACATTTTTTCTAGTTTTTTGAAGTTCATCGATAGGCAGAATAGATATTTGATCTTTCGCTTAGAAAAAAAGCCACTTGATATATTTTGAAGAAGAAAAAAGCTGATCCGTTGTTCACATAAAAAGGAAAACAATCAAATACCAGTGTTATTCAGAGCAAACAATACAATACACACATATTATTTTCACAACAAGGTCCAATTTCTCCTTTTCATTCTTTAGTTTTTGTCGTTTTCTTCTTCCTTCTCTTTTGTTTATCAATACATTTATTATATATCAACCTGTCTATGGTTCACTTCAAATAAATTTACTTGTTACTTGTTTGGTTTGTTATTTTTTAAAAGAACATGTCAAACAGGGAAAAGTAGCATTTTGCCAGGAGAGGGAAAACAGCACACAAAAAAATCACCTCGTGACAGTAACACAATAGATAACCACCTTTTTTCTATCCCACCTTCACAAGTACATTTCCTTTTTTTTCAGAGAGAGAGAAAGGGAGGGAAACTAACAAACAAAAAAATATCACTTTTGTTTCCTTCTTTATTTTAGCGTGTCCAAATATCTTACTTTTTTCTTGCTTCTCTTGCGACAAATTTCGTTTCCCCCTTTTTTTCTTCACAACAGCCCCAACACCTCCACCACCACTACCACCACCACTACCACCACCACCACCACCACCACCTTGATCAGGGAAGGAGAAGGCCAAATATACGTAAAGGAGTAGGCACAAATCTCCCCAGGAAAAAAATGGAGTAAACAAAAATACTTTTGCTGCTTTCCCTGGTATGCTACTGATGTTGATTTTGCTGAGCTCTTTGGAAGTTTTGGAAAGCAACTGGCTGGAAATCTTTGTCTCTCTTTCCTCCAGTATTCCAAAAACACTCACTCTCTCTTTCTCCCACACAAACAAACAAGAAAACAAGTAGGCAACTAGAACAAAAAGATGCTTTTACTTTGCTTCTTTATTTTCTCGGGTTAACAGTTTTTTTTCTACCTTTTTTTTCTTTTGAGTTATTATTGTACCTTGATGTACGTATGAAAAATATTTTTTGTTGTATATTTTATGTATTTTATTTATGGCCTCTTTGATTGTTTTATGTTGTCGTCTTTTTTATTTGCATGGCAAGCGGTGATCTTTTTTTTCTATAGGAATCAGTCAGAGTTTAATATATAGACAAATCTGTGTACTGACAACGACAGTTTTCTCTTGTGAATCAAACTGAATATTTCATGGGTGTTTTATCTTCTTCTTTTTTACAAAAAAAGTTAATTGTTAATACGTTCCTTCAGATCTTTAATTTGTTTTTATGAAAAAATTTTCAGTAAAAACACGTGAAAAAATAGTGGTCCATATTATTTCACTTTTTATTTGTTATTGTTGTATAATTTAAGTGTAGATATTGTTGTTACTATTATTGGTATTATATAAGTTTTAAAAGGTTTGTTTAGAAAATGTATCAGCTGATTGTTATAGTCATGTTGATAAGAGTAGATTTCACACAAACAGTACTTGAATCGTGGAGAAGGGGTGGATTCTTGAGAAAAATGGAGAACCGAGTTTTATCTAGACAACAGCACTAAATCACCAATAGTAATAACAGTAATGATGAACTTGAATGAAAACTGCGTAATAATAAATTTTTCTTAGATGGAATATTACAATCGCGCATTAGCACGATTCTCTCTGCCCGCTTTTGGTAAACACAATGTAAGTTTGAGGACAATGATAATAACAATAATGAAGATAATAATAAAAATAACAATTATCGTCCAATTATAATAGTATAAATATAATAAGTATGATGATAATTATACATACAAGAGACAAATAGAGAGAGAGAGAGAGAGAGAGAAAGAGAGAGGTAAAAATCACACCACCACCACCACGTCTTGTTGTACTACTTTGGTCTCTCTTTTCACTAGTCACCAGTAACCACCATTCTAACAAAACAGTAAAGGAGCGAGCAGCAAAAAGGGATCTCACACAAGAAGCGTATCTCACTCTTAAGAAAAATAACTGTGTGTGTGTGTCGGTCTCTATTCTCTCTGCTTAAACAGCCATGCACTCCACTAACAACATCCACCACCACCACCTTTTTCACGTTTTTACTACCACCACCACCACCACCTAACACGGCCGTTCGTCGTCATCACATTTATACGACCATCATATACATCCAACCACCTCCACTGCTTGCCGCCGTCTCCACCACCACCATCAACCACCACTTTTTACTTGGTGTAGTAGAGTAAAAGTAAGAGTTAAAAAAAAAAGAAAATACAGGCGCATACACCAACACACAAAAGTTTCGAAACGCTTATATCGCCTTTCTCCTTGTCGTTCTTATTATTATTGCCATTAAAGGCTGTGTGTATTTATATTATGTATATAATATATTATGTTACTTTTGTGGAGGATGAAGAAAAAGAGGCCTATTCAGACAAGAGAAAAAACGCTCTCTCTTGAGTGTGTGAAGAGGAAAAGGGCGAGAAGAAAACGCACATGGAAATACGAAGAAGAAGGAGAGCTTATAGTTTGTTCAGCGTATGTACTACTCGACCAACTCACTCACACAATCAGTTAGAGAATATATACTCCAGAGAAAGAGTAAAAACGAAACACGTTATATTTTGTATCGAAGAGCGAGAGAGAAGTTGGTTTTTTTGAGAGAGTTGAGCTGGTTTGAGAGAGCCATGTAGGCACACACACACACATACACTCAAATGGCACAAAATACAACCACCGCCATCATCGTCGTCATTCTCATCCTTTTCTTTCCTCTCTTCACTCGGATGATAATGCATGCACTGGAGTTGGAAGAGTAGCGGGAGTAGTTTCGTAGTAGAAAGAAACAGCGCCAACTACCACCACCATTAGTGCTGTTAGTACTTCTTGGCGTGTATATATTATACACAAAACACCGCAGCACATGCTCAACACATAAAAGCGAGAGAAAAATAGAGAGACAGTGAATTTTTTTTATTCTCTTTTTTCCTGATTTCTTCGTCCGTTTGTCCGTCTTCCATGTTCTCGCCATTTGTGCTACCACCATCACTTTTGCTATAAAATAATAGAAAACTTCTGTCTGGGGTTAGATTCTCCCAAATGTTTTGTAGATCACATAAATAGATACATATGCATTTAGTAGTATGGTTGCGTCCCCAACTGATTCACTACTACACGCATCCTACGCTTTTATTTTACTTTACTACCATCAAGTCATCTATCCATCTAGATTTTGGAGGATGGCTTGCATGAAGGAAAAAAATTAAAGTAAAAGTGAACATGTGAAATAGATCCGAATATTTATATGCTTATATTTGCCCATTTGAAAGATGTGCATAGTATGAGTTAAAACTACACTGCAGAATGCAGATAAGCTAACAAAGCAGAAGAGACATGTAGACAGGGAGTGTGGGAGAGAGAGAGAGAGAGAGAATGGTATCTTTATGTAACTTTTTAATATGAAATTGTTCAGCTCATATTAAACACTCCTGTTGTTCTCTCTTCCCCCCTTTTTTCAGGAGTTTTTACCCTTTTATTCTCCAACAGACAGCAAAAAACGAAAAAAGGAAAATAAAAAAGAGTCTCGTCTCGGCTTGGCATCTTACTAACCCTTGCATGCTTGGCTCAATGTACGATTCCGTGTGTCTTGACCATGCTATTATATAAAAAGGGTAATGTCCTTATGCATTGCTAAGACGTTTACCTTGGCTAATTCGTGGTCTCCTGTTTCTTGGTATTCACTACTTTCCCTTTATACAAACATAAATGATTAATGTATATGAACTTTGTATCATGTATCATAATGTCATCGTAATTTGCGCCGTTAAACATAAGCATGACAAATATTTATCCTATATATGATGAAGATCCGGAAGATTATATTGATTGAAAATTATTATATTGTTATATTTTGGTTTTGTAATTAATTTCAGTGCAAAAAAATCTTCACATTCCCATAAAACACGTAAACACATGAATCCTTGATTTTTCGTGGAATTTAAAAGACGGAAGTGTTGTATTGGTATTTTATTTGGGGAAAAGTGGAGAAAGTTTATGTATACACCTATATTTATGTGTACACGCTTATTGATAAGCCGGATGATGAAAAGGGGGAAGTGCCATCAAGCAATACGAAAAAAGTAGGATGTAAAAAAGACTGCCCATCAAAACTGCAAACAGGCACATCCTACAAAAGCATACGATCATTGCCAACACCAAAACATCGCACACGATACGTTGGATTGCTGCTGCTTTAACTTTAATACCGCAGTGAAAATGCTACTGTTTTTTTTGACGACGACGATATGATGACGCGCTGTTGAATGGCAGTAAAAGCAAGGAAGAGAAAAAATAACGAGAGAGTTTTTGAGTTTTTTTCAGAAAGATTTTTCGAGTGTGTTTGTAGCCAGTGGGCTAGTACTTACTTTTCTCTAGGTAATCAGGATCTCTTCTCCTTCTCTGCCTGCTCTTCTCTTATTATATTTTCAGTTTATGAGTAACAGCAACACAACAGCAAGGAGGCAAACATGCACATAGAGCATCAGAGTGAGCAAATGTGACTGGTATTAGGTCTTAGCCCGAGAAAAAAAAACTCGAGATTGGATTCTAAAAGGAAGATAGCAAAAGCGACGGAGGATCAGGGAGAGAGAGAGGGACCCACATGGGAAAAGGAACTAACAGGCTGGAAAAAAGTTGGACTTGGACTACGAAACGTGTGCTTGCGGTTGGTTATCTGGTAATGCTACTTACCGCCACCGTTTCTCCTGGCAATGGTGATGATGACGATGGGCAAGTTTTTACGACTTTTTGACGACATCATTATCACAGATTAGCTTGAATATTGCAGCTGCTCAACCAAAGCCAATTTAATAAATCCAATCATTCCTCCTGTTTCACAATGCACCAAAATCAAAATATACTCGAAAGAGTACCCGGCAGCAGTCACCGTCGTCGTCGTCATCATCATCATCATCATCACAGAGACTGACAGATCAAGAGTGAAAGGCTTTTACTGTACGCATACACACCCACAACAGAGATCAGCTTATTATGTGTGTTGTACTCGTGTCATCTAAATGTGTTTCTCTGTGGTCGTTTGTCCCTTCACCAACCACCGCAATCCTCTAATCAACACGCACCAGAACCGCAACCATTCGATTCAACTATGCACCACATATTATATCTTTATATATTATTATGTATTAGATATAGATTTTCAACGTTTCTCTTTTCTCGTTGAATCAAGTATCCATTTATACACGACAGGCTTTAACTAAGCAAATTCAAATTACATACATATATTTCTATTCGTTATTTTTACGCTGCCCTCGGCATCCATACGCAATACAATATTCTCAAGGATCGTGCAATACAACTAACGCTACTCTTTTTTTTACTGTTGACTTGCTATATATTAGCTTATTAGCTTTGTAACGATATTGAGCCCGGAAGGAGCTACAAATACCATTAGAATTCACTATTTCACTTTACTAATACGACAAATGGCAAAAGCGGTACGTGTTTCAAAGCGGAATACCAAATTGGAGAAATGTATTATAGCGGCTACTTTGAAAATTAAGTGATCACCCTCATTAACATCCCACATTATGACAATAAGTAGCCAACATTTTAGACGGAGAAAAAAGGGAGTAGGTCTTGTCATGTGATTTGAGTAGAAGTGATCATATGGGCCACGACAAAACCAACTCAACGACACAAGTTCTGACACACAGTTGAAAAATCTAGAGAAATCGACATTTTATTATTATTATTATGTGGACATCCATAAAATGTTGGGGGAGAGTCAAATTGTTCTGTTTGTAGTGCTTGGATACACACGCACACATGCACACACACACACATCCTACACATTTATACTTCCTTGCAATTTCACATGGGGAAACGTCGGTAGCACTCTAAACACAGAATATGTGGTATGTCACTAGAACATTTTCAAAGAGATTTTTCTCTTGTGTATTTTTTTTATAAAATATGTCTGCCCCGCCGGCTACGACTGTGATATTGGTAGTGGTTGAAGTGTGGTGCGGATGGTGTTTGATATTGGTATGCATGTTCTTTGATAATATTGAACATATTTGAAAAAGGGAAGATATTTGGAGTAAAAAGCCCCATAGGTCTTGTCATGGGATCACACGATGATCGTGATAGTGGCAGGGTGGTGGTGGTGGTATTTGCAGGAATCAAATTCCATTTGTTCCATGTTCCTTCCTACCGCATCAAAATGAGCTTGCTGCAATGCTCAACCAAGATTTAATATCAGATTCTCTCACTTTCTCCCTCTCTTGCATTTTTTTATATTTCACTCTTACAGAGAAACTGATGGATTGGTCAAGGTAAAAAATATCATTGAGTCATGCACCTCCATCCACTGCTGCTAACAATAACATAAATGATACATATTTTTTTTATTACGTGAATGATATTTCGCTTTGAATTTGGAGTAGGTGTTTGAGAGAAATGAAGAGCAATAAGGAATTTAAGTATGGAATGGAAGCCTGCATGCCGTCTATGCAAAAAAAAATCCTTGTTATCATGACGCATTCAAAAAGTAGTATGACGAGTCGATATAAAAGAATACATGTACCTACACATGCTCGCTTTACAGCACCTATTATTCCAGCAACTTGCATTACCACTGCTCAAGTGTCAATATGTCCCATATTATATATATATAAGCACTTATTATAAATGACTGACTGCATGAATTACTACACACACGTATGAAAAAACATGAAGGAAAAATGCATGGATTTATAGTGTTCTCCAGGGAAACCTTGAGTGATTCTCCCCGTCAGTTCATACATCACAGTGAAGAAATAGAAAAATCATGTTGGTAACGAAACACATAAATACGTTGCGTGTATACAACATGCATCTATGTGTGAGTGTGTAGATGCGTGTCTCCCATTTCTTGCCTCAAATGGTAAGAAAGTGAAAAGGAAAAAATAAGGAAAGTAAAAGTATTCCTTTACTGATTATGTCAACACTACCAAGGAATTTTTTTACGGCTTTAGAAAAACACACAAAAAGATAGGAAAATATGAAGGAAATAAATAGGAATCGAATTGGAGTTAGACTGACTGGGAGTAAGTGAACATATCTATATGGCATGACATTCATTCATCAGTTTTACACGTTCTCTCCATCACAGTCATCGTGATCACCACATCTCCACCACCACCACACCACCACCGCATCACATTTATACGCATAGGTTTCAAAATACTTCATCTACACGAACAATTTCCACCATCACACTCTTCTCACTCCTCCTGCTGCTGCTGTTGCTACATTTTTATGGCGTGTGTGCCGCCATACCGGCAGTATATGATATGGTCGTATATTAGCAGTTGAGTTTCATATCAGAAATCAAATCACGTTGGATCACTCACTCTTCTTCTAACTTCCAAAAACCTATCTATAGACATTCGATCCACAAACTACCACATACTTCAAGGGAAAAAAACGTCAATTGATTCCATCATCAGTAGATTCACAACAAAAGTTTACTACTCACACAATAAATAAATCTACACGGCATATTCACACATACACACACTCATTCACCTACCAATACAAAACAAACAGGACCTGACTGCCATATCACACGATTGGTATCAATAGTGAACTTGCACCTTCGCCTCCAGAGAAGTGTGTAATACAACCTTTACACCATCACTCCATAACCAACCATTTTTTTATATTCTGACTATGAGGAAACGTAGAAACTTGTCAATATATTTATATGTGTATACATATATATATAAGTAGTCATACATTTACAAAAATAGAGCTAGTGAGGGATGGATAAAACTATTGGGAAAAGCTTCAGAAGGGAAAGGAAAATGAATACATGCCAAACCATTGAGAAAGATTGATTGTGAGCGTTGATGATCATGATGAGGATGATACGGGGATATACGAAGAAAGAGAGAGAAAGCGAAAGTGAAACTGACTTAAGTGATTTGAACTGACCCGAATAGTTTTGAGTCATTTGCTTTTACAACACAATACGCCATACACTTTCATGATTCTCAAAAAAAAATCTGTTATTTTATATTTAAAAAAAAGTCGTAAAATGACGCACAGAATTTATATTTTTAACAATGCCACAACATGAAATGTATTTTCCCTGCACATATTTTCCTCTTTCAAGATTTTATATGATATGCAGGGTAGCAATATAATATCAGCTGCAGTAATTTCAGTGCACGGAAATACATGTATTCTAGTTTTGTATAGGGATAAAAAAGAGGAAAAGTGCATCAGCAAAAGAATTAGGATGAATGATGGTAGCATGATGGTATGGTAAATACATTTTATTATTCTACTTCAGTTTGTGTGATATTGCGTATTATGTAACAGTCTCGTATCGTCCTGAGTCTTTAGACTTACGTCCTAGTGATATGTCATACATGATGTTTTACATTTTTCTTGAAAAAGATGCAGTATTATAATAGACACTTACACTACTCCCCCACACACACAATAAAACGTATAGAGTTCTATATATATATATATATACAATACATTGTGTAAGAAAACAGCATTTTCTTTGCACATTTTCGGCTTGTGTGTGTGTACAACTGAAAAGAAGAAGAAAAAGAGGTCTTCTATTTGAAAGGAAAAAGAGAGGAAAAAATGGGATTTTCTTCCTTTACAATACTTCCTTTTCTTACTCGCATAGTACAGTAGACGTTGCTATGGTGATATAGTAAAGTTAAGAAGCTTGTTGGTGGTGACGATAGAGATGGTGGAATGGTGTAGTATAGCTTTTTGTATAAAAAAATCCCCTTATTGTTAGAAAAGCTGGAAAAAGGAAAGTGATACATTGTTAGGATATTTACACAAGGACACAGAGAAGAGTAATAAAAAGAAGAGAAAAAAACTTGAGGAGAGAGAGAGAGTACCCCAGACAGATAAAAAGAGAAAAAGCCACTCACACTGACTGACTGACTTTGCAAAGAGTGGTTGCTGGTGGTATAGTGGCATGAAGTCTGACAGAGTTGAGTTGGTTCTTTGGCACGTTATATTTATTTTTTGGGAAAAGATTCTACATGAATAGTTTCAATAGATAGATGGGTGGATGCATCATGCTCTCTGGATTTTTTTTTCTCAGCTTTCTATGTCGTCGTCTTGTTGCATCTAATAGAAAGTATCAACAAAACACACGCCACACAGTTGAATGAATAGTATCATTGACGAAAGAAAAATAAAGGTATAAATATATAGGTATATGTATACACATGTATAAATGTAGTATATATGTTTATATACTTGTGTTTATCTAGCTAATATTTTTCTGGGTTTGTGACAATACTGTGAAGGTTTCAATTGAAAAGGATGGTGTGGTAGTGATGATGAACTTGGTTTATTTTTTTTCTTTTGAGAAGAAAGGGAGGGTTGGAGGGAATGTGGAGGTTGTTGCTGGGTTTTTTTCCTGTGTAAACACAAAATGAGATTGGCCAACTTTACCAAATTTAAGGTTGAATATCCCGCCAAATGTATGAAGAATGATGATGAACTTTGCTACTTGTGGTATTACAAGGTATTTGGATAGACTTTCCTTCGTGATCGAGAAAAAAATGTAAAACATGGAGGATAAAATTGGAAAGGTTATTTGGTTTGATGGTGTGTGTGTGTAGTAGCACGGTTCCTGGTGTCCTTGTATGAACGAACCGTATGTCAATTCTGGCATGGTTAACATACCACTAATACTAACCTCGTTACTAGCCCTTGAGTGATGATGATAATAGCAGTACAGGTTATTGCTTATTGCTTTGAAATTTCTTATTGAATGAACGATGTTTGGAATTATGGGGAATAGATATAGGGTTTATTAGAGGTCACAAATAAACTACACACTCACTTCATTTAGCCTTGAACAGCTAATCAAATGTTATTGTCATCTTCCTGTTAGTTACATGATTATGCTTCTGGTACGACGCCATAAGTAATTTTAAGAGCCATTATGATGAAAATGTATAAAATCATCCTAGTCAAAATGTCAATTTCCTCAACGAAAATCTGATCATTTTTATTTTACAATTTTCAATCTCACGAAAAATGGAATGGTAAACCATTTTCCAACTCTTTTCACCTTGCTTCTTCATTTTGTTTTGTAATAGCTTCAAACCACGCGTGTAGAAATAGGATTAGATTATTTTCCGGGTTTTTTTGGAATTCAGAGTGGGTACATTGAAATATCCAATTCTTTTTTTTCAATAGTTAGTTAAAGTATGTGCAAGGGAATACGACATGACAGAATTCCGCTTACAAAGATTATAACAAGAATAAACCTAATGATGATCACAAGAAAGTTTGTCTTGCTTGAAATCATTATCCCAAAAAAAAGTGGCAACCAAAAAGATACTGGATTGGGTTCACTTTAAAAATACCCTTTTCCACTTTTCGACATTGGAAAATATCATGGAACTTTTCGCTGAAAAGTCATACCAACATTAGTCAATTTGCTCGAAAGCCCAAAAGAATAATGGGAAAAATCATATACACTTTTTATAAATTTCCAATACACCTTTCTCAACATATCTTCCCTGATTTATTTCCCTTTGCCTCGTAACTATAGTAATAACAATGGTAGCTTTCTGAATCAACAACTCAACAGAGCAGTAGCAGTAGCATCATCATCAGCAGTAGACCTCCGGACTTTTCCACGGTGTGTTATATATTATATTATGTGTAGTCCTTTAGAAAAATATAAGTGATCACATTTGAGGTTTCAGTCTAAGAAGCAACGTGGGAGTCAAACTATTACAATGTGCAGAGTGTGAAAAGGGAATAGATGTTGCGTGCAAAGCTTCCACAAATCTCTTCTGTTTTCGCTTCGATGACCAATCTTCATCCTGGCTCTATCCCTCTCCTCCACACTTTACAAACAAGAGTAGCTAGCACAAACCATAGCAACAAATGCTTGTTGAATTAGAAGAAAAATAAGATGGAGAGAATAGAGTTGAGCGCAACTCTGGAAATGAGAGTAGAAGGTGGAAAGAGAGATAGAGATGGAGAAATTGATAAAGTATTTTCCTCCTACTCTTCATCTTCTTGTATTAAATGCATTAAGCTCTATTTACTATTCCCATACTTTTTTCGCAAGGAATAAAGATTTCTCGGAGAGAAAAAGCCTTCTCCCTCTTTGATGAAACCTTATCTGATGATGATGGTGATGATGCTAAAGTGAAAAGATTTTAATTTGAAAGGTACACACACACATTTCCTTACAAGACGTTGTTCACACACAAGATATACATCATCTATGCATGCAACCGTCATCATAATAATTATCAGAATCAAAGCACGAATCAGCATTTGATGAAGGGATTATGTAAAAAAAACGACAGGAAAGAGACCATGCATGATCATGGCTCTAGGAACTCACTATAGGAAAATCCCGCAGCATAAAATAGTGTATCCAAAAATACAAGTGTAAATCACAGGATTCAAAGGATTTTAGTATAGTGCATAGCTATCTTTTATATATACCTGCTGTATACGACCTGTTAGGAGTGGTGTGAAATGAAAGAACGCAAGTAAAAAAAAACAGGCACAGATTCTTTCTCACACTTTTTTTGCTGATGAGAAAATTGTAACAACAGAATAGCAGGAAAGCAGAAGGGTGGAATAACTAACTCGCAGTCAGTCTGTGTGTGCGTGTGTGTGCGACAGAGGCACATCAAAACTTTTCTTCTTTCTACTTATTTATACTTCACTTGGAGCTTGTCATGATGTTGCTGAAGATGATGATGATCGCATTTGAACTCATTCACCGAAAGATTGAGAGGGAAACATACATAAAAATTATATACAAAAAGCTGAAGAGCAAGATGAACAGCTAGACAAGTAGTAGGAAGTGAGTAAGTAAAATGCGAGTGTGGGTTTCTCTCTGAGAAAATTGATGTACCTATATCTAAAATGTGGAGTAGGGTTGTTGTGTGTGTTTGGTGTTGGGATGATGATGTACTTGTACTGGCTTAAGAGTTGCTGTTGCCTTTTTCTCTCCTTAATATCACCATCATCAACACGATCAACAACATCAGCTGCACGAACCTAAACCACAATCTGATGAACAGAGAGTAGTACAATATATTATAGCTGAACATACAACACACGCCGCACAAAAACATCAACCTCCTGATCCCGTTAATATTTTTTTTCCCTGAGTTGCTACTTACATGCCTTGTCTCTCTCTTATAACTATGATGTGTAGATTTTTAGATGCGATGAGAGAAGAAGAGGAAAACCCATCCTCATGATCACAATCATCATCATCGTCGCTTGACTACAACTTTTCTCTCATCGACTGGTATGTCTACACTTTTGATATTGAGAGAAGTGAAAGTGGATGAGAGACTGACTGCCTGACTAAGTGGGTGAGTGAGTGAAGTGAGAGGAGAAAAGTGAGAGCTTTCATCTACCACTTTCCCTACTGTCATCAACATGATCATCATCATGATCAACCCCATCAGATCAAGATCAGAAAAGGCAGCAGCAGCAGCAACAACACTTTAAAAAAAAAAAAAAATTAGATACAGACACAGTGCTTGAGACACTTACAATTTTTTGTGTTGCATGTGCTTGTGAGCAAGGAAGGAGCTTGTAAGCCTGATACTCCTCTAGCTAGTAGTTAATCTGTTGATGACGATGTTGTTGGAACGTTGATTGATAGGTCAAAATCACTCAAAGTTTTTCGGGACCCACCAAAAATACCAACAAATCAACCATGCAACAAAACACATATCAACTCAAATAAATATACCGCCACAAAACGGCAGTATCAAAGTAGCCTGGCGTAACCTGTGACTTCCACCTCAAGGGTGGAACAAGACACCAAAATATTAAAAACCATCTCCGATCTTACCCAAACTTATTATGTCTTGAAGTTGAAGACATGGAATTTTGTACGCGATAAAATTTGCTATTTAGCATATTTTCGAAAATAATAACCATCTTTCCCCTTCTCCCTGCACTGCACTGAATTCGTCAAAAAAAAATTACTTACAAATACATGTACCCTGATGAACCCGAATTACGTTGTATTTTAAGCTACCTAATTATTGATTTAAATGAAAAACTTTCCCATTAATTGTATACTAAACATTATACATAGATATACATAATTATGAACTAATGCAAAACAACAGCAAATATTTTTTTTAAACAAAAAAAACATCGTGCACTAAATGTTTAGGTAATCTTTCAAAACAGCAAGTTTTAAAACTGTTATTTTCCTGTAAAGTGTGTAGCATGTCATCATTGTTTTGCGATACCATTGTTGACGTTTAAAAAATAACAGGAAATATGGAGATTTTTAACAAGTACAATATTATAAAGAGATGACGTGAATAAAAGAAAAGTTTTACATTTTTTCACACGTGAAAAAAAAGTTGTTTCTTCAGAAAGTAAAAGTTAGACTTGAAGTGAAACTTGAAACGTACCAGCCCCTTTTTCTCGAAGGGGGTCATCATATCTCAAAAAGAAAAGTAAGAACAACGGCATGGGTTTAAGACAGGCTTTTCTTATGTTACTTTCGTTTTCATTATCTTACGAGAAAGACACTCATACACACGGAATAAATTCCACCTTGAAGGGAGATTAGATGTTGGAAACTTAATATATAAACCACATGCAGTCAAGTACACGTTCTTCGTGTATTCATGCTTCTTGTCATTCCATTTTTTGCTCACACCATAAGGAGGATTCCTCAACAAACTATAAAAAAATTACCTGTTTTTCTTTAGAAAAACTTTAAGAGGAAAAAGTTAGGTGGAGAAGAAAGGTATGGAACAAAAAAAAGAAACATTGAAAGTAAAAAATATTTTTGAAACTCTCTCAACTTCTCACGTGTGAAAGTGTTAACAAGTAAGTGCGTGTATTTTTGTCACCCTCACACACAACAACAGAAAATTTTAAGATAAAAACCGCTACAAAATATTTTTTCATATGAAAGTGTGCACAAATCCCAAAACGTAACTGTTTTACATACAATTATACGGTCTCTACATTTATACCAATATATAAGCACCTACTAAACCTACAAAGTAGACAATCATTACGTAGATGTTGTAATCAGCTATAGTATTGAATTGGCTAAAGTTGTCTGTGTCTGTCCGTCTGTGGGCACGATAACTTTAGAACGACTAGACCAAATATTTTCATATTTGGCACATATGTAGGTATATACCTAAGGTCATTGGTTAAAAGCCTATTCATTTTCAGCTCCCCACCTACTTCCCCTGGGGGATAAATATTTTATTACTTAAATGGAATACATAAGTAGCTTAATCAGCATAAAATTACTTGATTTGCATAATTATCGTCTACGTATTTATGGCAGTTCTTTCAGCTTTATTGATGTTTTCTTGAGCTTACAATTTTTTTTCAGCTAAATTTTTGTAATAAAATTGCAGAAAAATAGAACGTCCACTTTTCATAAT
This sequence comes from Paronellides praefectus, assembly GCA_027744595.1. Classification (NCBI taxonomy): domain Eukaryota; kingdom Metazoa; phylum Arthropoda; class Collembola; order Entomobryomorpha; family Paronellidae; genus Paronellides; species Paronellides praefectus. Next base: position 74,672 of record JAITYZ010002626.1, read on the forward strand.
AATAAAATTGCAAGCAGCACATTGGTAAGGTTTGATCTAGCCATACAATATATACAAGTTGTTTTTATTCAGACCATGATACATAAGTTTAAAGGGAAGAATAAACTTTGGTGGAGTAGAAAGTATTTAGAATATGGGTATTGCAATGATAATATATAAGCCCTCGTGGTGTAACTTAATTTTTTTTTGTGAGCAGAGCTCACAATAAAATACGGCGAAAGGTATAAATTGATCATATTATTGTAAACATGCTCTGGTACAGAAAGGAATTGTACTTTTTTTCTTTTCTTTTTTGTGTTCTCTCTGTTTGCTCTTTGTACAGACACAAACACCAAACACACATCCAGCAGGTATTTATTGACCTGTGTGTGAGAGAGTGAAGAAAAGAAAAGGCCTCTAGCTCCAGTGGACCTTGGAGACCTTGCTCGCATCGCATGGGGAGAACATTAATCTCTCTCACAGTGAAAATAAAAGACGTGGAGCAGGACGAAGACTAATAAAGATATAGTCCATTGATTCACTATCCTTGTTATTTCTGTTCTCCCGTTATTTATTTCCTAGGCAATTAATGTGCTCCATTCTGAAACAGGCGTCAGACCAGACCAAAAGAGTCAAAGTTTGTTGGACGCTCCAAGAAAATCGATAAAGCTAAAAAGACAAGATCATTGGCCAAGTCCAGTTAGAAAAAGACAGACTTGCAAAGTGGCAATATATATAAATGGAATGCAGCACAATGAAAACTATCAATCATCGCAAAAAGGAAAATGGTCAAACTATCACCAAGACATGGCAATCGGCAGTAGTAGTAATAATAATAATAATACATTTAACAGATCACTTGTCCTACGCATCATTTATTATTATTTTTTGTTCTGTGAAGCAATGAAGTCAATGAAGTTAAGTAGTAGTGGCAGCGGCAGCACAACCATCACCACCACCACTACCACCAAAAAAGGTGAATCATCTCAAGTCAAGTAAAAAAAATAAGAAAAAGTATTTTCTTGGCTGAAAAGATGTACTGCTGTTGTTATGTTTGACGATGTTTTACTTTCCTTACGTCTTTTTTCAAATTTACCAAGTAGTTCCTTTCTTCATTTTTTGCCATTTGTTAGCGCATCAGATGATAAATGTTGTGAAAATCAATGTATTTCTTCTTCTCTTTTTCCCATGTTTCTTCTTCCATTTATTGTAAACGCTTTTTTTTTTAAAGAAATACTACAAGAATTGGAATGTGTAGAGGGGGATATATACGTGGAGAAGGATCGATCTATTTGAGAGACATCAAATCGTATGTAGTATCGTAGTAAATAGTCGCGTTTCTCTGTTGTTGTTTGTTGCTTTGTGCTCTTGTACAAGTACAACAACAATAACAGCAACAACAAGTAAAATTTATTACCACTTTCCTTTTTTTCCTCTTGGCTGACTGGAAAAAGCACAACAGCACATAAAAAAGAAGAAAAAGGAAAAAAATAAGACGGGAGCACAGAGGCATTCATTTCTATTTATATATTTTTTGTAGTTAAATGGGGCTGTACATAAAACATTTAAAACTTTTAATTACGTCCTTGCCACAAATTCTTTTTAGCTTACTTTTTGTCAACTTAAAAGAAAATACTAATCATTTACAAGTAAAGTACATATATAATACACATACATATATACATATTATTACATATTTCGTAATTCTTCATCTATGAACAGTGACCTGGAAAAAAACGCAACATTTTGCTCTTTTGATGATGATGCAAAAGCATTTTGTAGTTTGTTAGTGTTTACGAATTCTCCTTTTTTGCTCTTCTAAGCGTTCATTGCAAAGCAGTTGAGAGATAGAAGAACAATGCAGCACGAAAAATATATATGGTCCTTTTTCAAAGAAATTACTTATTTTGTTTTGTAGAGAAAATATCACAAGCCAACATGGTAGTGGTAGTAGTAGTAAGTTGGTGTGTGCTACTACCACACGGAGGCGCTTTTTAATACTGTATTTTATGTAGCCTGTGGTGTTGGCCCCGCGTAATGGTAAGGAATGAGGAGATGAATGGCTATAATTTTGCTAGTTTTATAGAGATAATACAGTAATACGTAAACTAGCATTCTCCTCATATAAACATTTATTTCCTTTTTCCCCTCCCTCTCCCCTGTTGGCTTGGTATTTTTTGCAAGATTTATTTTTAGAATTTGTGCTTTTTTATACTTATTTTTTTTTTTACGTCGGGTTATTTTTTGTATTTGGTGGCTGTTATAAGGAGAAGTAATCGAGTGTACAACTCAATCACCTCCTTTTGCCATCACCGCAGGCCATATATAAATACTAGCCCACACAGACTGATTGCGAGTTAGCACTATAAGATATAGCACTTTTCTAGTGTAGCCAGCCACACGGCACTAAGATTTTCTGGCAGATCCAACAAAAATATAAAAATAAAATTTACTATTTTCTCTTCGTACTTTCTTTTCAGTAACAATATAATACGCGTTACAGTCATTTTATTACTTCTTTATTTCTTCTTAAAAAAGGAGAGAAAAAGGGACATGCTGTAGTTGCAGAGCAGTGAAAATATAGTAAAAATGTGAGGTGGATGGGGATGGTGGTGGTGGCTGCATGTATGTACATAGGTATACATTGTAAAGCAAACTATATCAGCGCACCATTTCTTCCTTTCTGTTTAGTAGTGATATGGTGGTGAGGTGGTGTGTTTTTTTATACAGGCCCATTAAGTGGTCCTAGCACATACTTATTTTTCCTTCTCAGGTACAACTTGATTCACTTTCTTTTTTTCTTTTTTTTCCAACCGATGATCCATTTTTACCCACAAAACGATACGACTACTACACGGGAAGAAAGATACCAACATATTTTTTCTCCCTTTGTCCATTCATAAATCCATCTAAATTGCTTTACCGATAGAAAAAGAAAGAAAAAGGAGCGAGAAGACGGATGGAGAGTGAGTGGATAAGTTGGAAGGGGAAAGCTGTTCTGACTCTCTGTGAGTTTTGTGGATTGGATGATGCCGCTATACTGTCGGTATGGTGGTGTGGTAGTGGTGGACATAAAGCCCATTAAATACTACTACGTTTTTTTCTTACCTTTTATATTTGTTTGTTTGTTTTTGATCATTAGCTTATTGCTTGACTTGCCTTTTTCTTTCCATGCATGTAGTTGATATACACGGCTTTCCCATTTGTTTTTTTTGTAAGGGGAAAGAAAGAATGTGTGTGTGGATGTGTCCGGAATGGGCAATTTTTCTCTTGTTAAATTGATTTGATCTTCTGATCCCAGTATAGCTTATTAGGTATGTGCACTATGTTTCTTAGTACTACTAGATCAATCACTTGTATATCAATTGTTTTTTTAAAATTTTTAGGGATGATCTCTTTCTACTGTGTACTCATTTTTACATTAGTCATGTCTATAATCCCCTACTCTGAAAATTTCAACCCGGTCAGGTACACATTGTGAGATGGAAAAACAAGCATGATATGAAATGATCATCAACCTTAATCATTGCAGATGAACGGTGAATGTGAACAAATAGTTGATTTAAAAGCATCCTATGCCCTAATTACTATGCACTATTTACTGCTTTACTGCTTATCTACCTACAAGCTATTTGTTGGGTAGCACCATCAAATTCATCAGTTGAATCGGTCAAAATTAGCATTGTCTCTTATCCAGTCACACTATTATTTAAACTGGAGTCGAGTCGTCGGAATACACCCGCACAATAAATTGTATCGATATAAAGTTTGAAGGTATAGGTAGGTATATTACAACAACAACAACAACAACAACAGTGCATTGCACCACGCACACATTGTGACAAAAAGCACAATCGTTTTATGCTAAGGACGCGACGAGCCTCCCGTAAATTCTTCCGGACATTGTGCAATAAATAACAATGCCAACAAATAAAGCGTTTGTTGTGTTTTGTGTATGTGCAAATAATTACTGTTCTTGTATTCGAGGGAAAGTGTATTATGTACTAACGCAACGTGCAGGCAAGGCCTGGCAACTAGCTTAGCAAAAAAGCATTACTACCCCACACACTATATACTTGCCGACTTCCTTGTCGCTATTGCATTTGTAGCTGGATTTACGTTTGTGCTTTCGTCGGTAAAGGAAGAGTGGGAAATTAATGATAAAACGTGAATGACCAAAAAAAAATTGGTGGAAGGACGAGTGTGCAGAGTATTTACGTTATCAATGTGTAAGATATTCTGCTTTGAAGTTTATTTATTGTTCAGGAGCCGACTCCATGGATAAAATATATATAATGGCAATAATAATAGTTTTAGTAACTAAAAGCAAGCCCACTGGCAAGGTTAAGTGAGGGAAGAAGAAAAAGAGATTTATTCAACGTGTGAGAGATGGAACGGGGGATAACTGCAGGGAAATGAACGACACAATAAATATTTTTTGTCAGTTTTTTTTCTTTACTTTTATTTTTAGCCACTCCAAGAATTGTGTATGTGTAGGCATTCGCAGGGGAACATGAAATAAATGGAAATGGAAAAAAAACATTGGAGCGTACGAAATGAAGGAATCATGTAAGAACGGGACAGTATAACACATCAAAATAGATGAAATTATTATTATTATTCCGACTTGAATCTAAATATGTATACCTACAGATATGTACATTATGTGAGTGAGTATATGCATACCTATTATGTATATGGGTGTATATAATAATGTGTGTAGTAGTAGAGTTGTTAGTTTGTGCCAGTAGATAAACAAAAAACTGGATAAATAATATTGATGGGCAAGGAACCCAAGTGGAGGTGGCGGTTTTGTGCAGAGACATGATGGCAGTAAAAGGTAAATGGTGCATTGTAGTATTTATGGTGGTAGTATTGGTGGAGTGACTGCTGCCCTAGCGTTATACAGAGACGTAGAAATAGCACCAGTTGGATTTAGATTTTTCCTCGTTTTTTATACATATTTTTTCTCCTTCCTGAAACTGAAAAGGAAAAGAGAGGGAGAGCGAGCATAATAATGGTAATGTTGCAATTAATCTAAGCCCCTGTCAGACAAGCGTGGAAGGCCGTTTTAGAAGAAGCAAGCGGCTATTAATTGTGTCTTTCATTCAGGGAAGGAAATGTAGTTGATGGAGCCAACCAACAACCGATAGATACAAAAGAAGTGAGAGTTGAGAAGACGAGAAGAGCAGCAGCAGCAGCAGCAGCAACAACAACAACAAACTACCATACACCCACCACCACCCGCACAATACAAGAGATGGAGGGCAGCAGATAGATAAAAATACTGGGCTCTCTCGTAGAGGAAGAGAACATGCATCACCCATTCAACTCCATTCCACTTGTTTTGTGATCATGATGACGATGAGTTGATGAGGATGATGCTTCCACTCCATTTTATATGCTCACTCAATTCTCCGCAACAAAACAACACTAGATATTCTGAACCACCAGAACTGCTAACTGCATTCAACAGAAAAGCTGCACTCACACACACCGTTTAAAAATGTACACATATTATTCTCTTTAGCTTGGCATTATATTAATAGTTTGCTGGTTTCCAGTCTCAATCAAGAGAAACATTGAGTTTGTTTCCGTTCCTTCTTCGAAACAAAACCACCTCCATCCACTTCACCACTCAAACCCACCCATCCACCACCACCAAACCAGCAACACAGAGCACCACTTAAGAAGGACAACAAGAGACTCCACTCAAGTTTCTATGTAACGCTGAGTTTCCTTCCCTTTCCTCTCAAGTATGTCCACTTTAATTATCATCTTCATCCTATTCTCTTCTTAAGGAAAACGAGTAAAAACAGAAAACGGTACAGTGAAAAGGGAGAGATCTCATTTCACCTTTTTAACCGTTTTAACCTCTTCACCAACGCCACCAAAAAGCCATCTTCTTTAAAAACCATGCAATATGTGAGGGAGGGAGGGAGGACACCAACTAAATAATCATCGTAATAATGAATCAACAAATTGATTTCCATCCCATTTGCCCCAAAAAGATCAACTGGTTGATATTCATAATATTAAATGGCCTCATTCTTCAAGAACAACAAAAACTACTTCAAAGCGTAAACCACGCATTCAACAAAACCATTCTTTTTCACAACAACAACAAATGCTTTATACTCACTCAACTTAACTCCATGTTTCGCTCGTTTACTCACGTACTCTTTTTGTATTATTTTTTCTAGCAAGTTAAAAAAAATGTCAACGAGCCGTGATGATTTGAGGAGACGAGACAAAAAAAGCGAAACACTTTCACTTTTTCATTTCACTCCTTTCAGTCAAATCCATTATTCTTTTCCTCTCTTTCTCTTCTCTTCTTCATCATCCTCAAAAAATAGTAGCAGCACTAAAAGTCAGTGAAGCACCAACAACAACATAACAACAACGACAGCAACACAAAGAAGAAAAAAATTCCCTTTTTTTATTTTCTCCTCATTTCTCTTCAAACGAGACAAATTCAAATCACACGCTTGGCGCGCTTCCGCTCCACTCTGCCATAGAAAATGAATATTTACGTTTTTGTGTCCCCAGCCATCTCTGTGTGCCTAATTCATCATCATCATTCATCTCCGCCACGACCTCTCAACAGCAGCAAACAAGCTGATGATAATAATGACGATGACTGCATGCGTAAGTTATTTGCTTGTATATTATGATATTTTTTTCGTATTTTTAATGTGCCATATAAAGATTACAACATCCATAATCATAATGGGCGTGATGATAATAATGATGAAAACAACAACAACAAACAACAAAAGAGGCATAATAAAAACCAAGGAAAAGGGAGGCACTATAATTCACCAAAGTGAAGTGTAAGCTTTAACAAGTAAAGCGACAACAGAAATTCATAGTGTACCAGTACATTTACTTGATAAACTAGTAGACATTTTTTTCCCAGTTTTCTTTTGGATGGAGGAAGTGAGTTTAAAAAAAGTTTATAAAAAAAAGTAAACTTGCTCTTGTGACTTTTTGTTGTGGTTGTGTTTTGTGTTAACTACTCAAACCAACCAAGACAAAGTCATCATCGTCATTCTCAAAAGAGCGAAAAAAGGGAAAGAAATCAAAGCGTACTTAATGTGCCACTTTTACTACGTTTTTAGTATATAAAGGAAGAATAGCTTTTAAAGAAAAAAAGGTAAAGCTCTTTTGCTCTTTCGTGCAAACGGAAGCCGAAGAAAAATTGAAAAGAGCTATTATGATGAGTTATTGTCGTTCCCTTCTTCCTCCGTTTAAAAATATAGAGGCTCAATGTGTAATAAACGTAAATGCTGGATAGGCACTTAAAGACTCTGAAAATACAGGAGGAGTAGCAGTTATAATAGATACCCGCGCAGCCAAAAAAGAAAAGTCAATAACAAAAGCAGGATTATAACTATACCCATTTATTAACCATTTCATGACAATATTTATTGAATAATGTTCTCGTCTCTTTCATTGCATATCACCAGTAAATTGGGTAAAATATTTATTGTTGTTATGGCTTTTTAATAAGCATCTCACGTTGCAGATTGCACGCTCTCTCTCTCTCTCTCTCTCTCTCTTTAATATGTTTTTTACGTAACATCAAAGAAGCTTTCTTTTTAACACTCTAATTTATCATCAAAGGGAAGCCTCACAGATTCAATGTTCACTTAGTGTCTACTTTTTGAAAATGTTATTAATTTAATGGAAAATCATTGTATAAAAACAAGTATATACATTTCTTTTGCTCTTTCATCAAATGTTTATCCAGTATTTTATTTGTGAAATGAAATGGAAGACAATGAAAAAACTCATTGTCGTCAGGAGAAGAAGTGACGCACTATATATACATTTAATCACAGCCACCGATAATAGAATAATGAGTGATAAGGCTTGTCATTGTCTCAACGTCGTCAACATCATCGGACGTTTTGTGTGCCGTTGGTGTGACAGGAATCAAGAAAATACTTTGCACATGATACACTTGTTTTATCATCATAAACCCACTCGGCTTCACCATGATGGTGTGGAAAATGAAAAATCAAAGAGAGTAGAAGTACGTTTTCTTTACATAACCCAACAAGGGTGGTGGAAAGCGGAACAAGAGAACAAAGATGGGTTTGAGAAATACAAGACGGAAATTTAATTAAAATGCTGCTAAGACAGAAAACAGGGTGGGAGAAAGTGAGATTGGAATAGACAATGGACAATTGTATGAAGGAAGATGATTGAATGAAAAGTGACAAGCTATTCTCCTAAATTCCATCGTGTGAACGCTCCTCTTTGATAAACGCTAGAAGGAAGGACTATATCGAATTTTAAATGAAACAACTGAGAATAGCTCCTTGCTTTGCCACAGGGCATGCACACATATCTAAAACAAAACTGATTTTCTATGACTTTACACCCTACACCTTAGAAATGATACAGTGCTTTACGACTAATCCTGATGATCAATTCAACCAAGTTTATTCATTATTATTTGAAGCATGTTAAAAAATGATGAGTAATGTACAGTTTTATTATCATTTATTCTTGGACAAAGTCCATCAGATTGACTTGTTGGCAATATTATTCACCAGTCTACCGACAATAGGCCTTTGTTTCTATTCTTCTACAGTCGCAAGTGTTACCAAAAGCGCAACGAACACAACAACGGTGGCAACAAAAAAACAATTTTTCCCCTTTATGCCTTCTTTACCTTTTATTACTTAACTGGCATGAAAATACTTTGTCATTTTTGGTTTGTTCCACGTCATTGCTCATAACATATTTTATTACTTCATGGCATTTTTTCTCTGAGTTGGAGGGTGTTTCTCTTCTCATCTCATTTTTTTTCTCGCTTTTCTCCAAAAACAGAGCTCTATATGCTCTTCTTTTGTCACCAGAGACGTTATCCTTACTTCTCCCCTCATTTTTTCGTCTTTTCATACTCGTCGGGAACACTTTTTTATTTTTCGTGTTTTCCATCTCCATTCAATTTGTGTTTAATTGATACCAAACACGAGGAAGAATAAAACGAACAAAAAAAAAATCGCCGGCATCGTGTAATAAGTAAGTGGTGGCAGAGACACTTTGTCTGTCTGTCTCAGGAAATCAAGAGAAGTGTACGGGGATAAAAAGGAAGAAAAAAAGTTTCTTTCTTTCACTCAACATCACACGATGAGAGGCAAAGAACAATGATACCGGTTGAAGAGGACATGAAAAGTTATAAATATAAAAAAGGGAAAGGATGATACAGATTCTATCTATATATTTTTTTCTTCTTTTGTATGGCATTGCATACCAAGCATTGTTCCATGACGATGACTATGACGATCATGTGCATGTGAGTGAATAAAGGTGTATGAGAAAGGAACTGTGGAGCACAAAGAAATGGGGAAGACGGCAAAAGAAAAAAGGAAGAAGGAGCGGAAGTGTGACAAATACTGGGTGCTACCTAGAATCTCTCTATCTATTCTATTCATCTTTTTGCCGCTGCACACACAAACAGACAAGAGAAACTCACAAATTGCAATCTTCCCGGAGCATTTTTCTTTCTCTTTTATGCTATCTCTACACTTGATTCCATTTATTTGTCAGGCTCCTTAGTTAATTTCCAGACTTATTGTTGGAATGAAAATGCTCTTTGAAAAGTGCACGATCAAAATAACTTTGTCAATATCGATAAATACCAACAAACATGAGCGTATAGGATTGTTCGTTCACCTACTTAAAAAAAACCATACTCATCAACCGGATATTGGATATTATGCATCCATTTGCATGTGTTCAGATTCCACCATGAGAATTAGGCAAACTGGAACAGACTTTTGGTATGAGCGGCTGTGTATTGAGGCTGTTGTATATAAATTTGAATGCAAATCTAGAAACTTCTTTGCATTCACAGAAATTATTGACAGCGTTAAAAAAAGTAAGCAATAAAAATGTTGTCTACTATTTAGCTACTACCTATATTCAGATATACGTATATATTATGTCTATCACTTCCTTCATAAATACTTTTATTGGCTGTTCTACGCATTTTGTGGAAACGTGTATTTCAGTCCGTTTTTGGCGTGTTGACACGCCACAGGAATTCAAACGAAATGAGACATGCTTATGCCATGCTGTTGACCCGATCTCCAAAGAAAGATGAAAGTCTCTGTCTAGTGTAGTCACACCACGTTCCATTCATTTTTATTATTGATTGTGCAAACGTACGTTTTGTTGCTCCACTGGTACACAGCTTGAGATGATGATATTGACTGTGTGTGTGTGTGTGTGTGTAGTATATGAGGGTAGGTAGACTTGGTTGTTGTATTGCGTTCCTCACATTTTTATTATCAGCAGCAGCAGAAGCAGTAAGTAGCAGCAAAATAAAAAGCTAATGGACAAAAATTGGCTCTTTCTTTTCTACTTCGGTTAGTTCTTACGATATAAGGTCACCACCACCACTACACCACTGTCACTGCAGAAGTAGCAACACAAAAATACACACACAAGTCAAGTCACCACGAAAAAAAAAGAAAAGTTTTGTTTGGTTTTGATGGTGTCGTGTGATTATCAAGTCTGATCTCGTCTCTCCTTTTGACTCGTCTCTCGTCGTTGACCAAGCCAAGCGGAATACACAATTTATTAGTACGTGGACGGACGGACGCGGAATGAGTGAACCAATAAGTATATGGCTTCCAAGAAGAAAAGATATAGGCATGTATGAAGAGAGATGCCAATGTCATCATTCTATAAAAAGTACGGTAGTTACAAAAGTATGTATCTTTTTTTTGTCGTTTCATACTCTTCATCCTTCTGCAATCATCATTTCTATGCCCAATCAGCTTCAAATCATGCATGTTGTGTATAAAAAAAGAGGATGACCAAGAAATTTATTTCCCTACCTTCAACCATTCAGACATGATTTGTAGACACAAGAATATTCCAGGGGAAAATTTACTATTGACATGTTAAGCAACCAAACATAAAAATCACTCGGTCAAAGAGAGAGAAAATTGCCCTTCTTGCCTGAATTGTTGTCTTTTCTAAACGTGATTTGGACGCACCAAGAAACACATTGTATAACAAAAATGGTGAAAAGATATCGACAATTCCTTGAAAATTAGTCGGACCATTTCCACAACATTAGAAGAATAATTCAAATTTTATTATCAAACTACAAATATAATAATTTGTCGAAATTGTAGACATTTCGACCAATTCCGACAAAGACCCACATTTTTGAGGACATTTGAACATTTACCTAAATTATGATAATATGATAGTTATGAAAACTACAATTGGCCTTAGTATTGTAGTTTTTTTAATCGAAATTTTGAACTTTCGTTTACTTACGCTGTACATCCTGTAAATGTTATTTGTTAGCATTTTATTTCTCTTTGTAAAGCAATATATGGAAATGCAATGCGACAAAGAGAGCATAAGCTAAAGAAATGGTAGCGTGTTTGAAAAAGAAAAGAAAAAAAACTGTTTTACTTACTTTTCCGAAGCAACTTCTTTTGTTCATGGCAGCAAGCGCAGCTGCCGCCGCATGATGCTCCCAAAATTCTATAAACGCATAAGGATCTCCACTGGGCTGTAAAACACAGAGTAAATACACTTTAAATATAAGTAATACTTGGTATACTAATATAAGTACGAATTTTATTAAGCTTCTTGTTTAATATGCACACAGTTGGGAAGATTTTTTTTATTCATGGAAATGTTTCATTTCGTTTCATTAAATGTTTTCATCTTTTCAGACAAATTTTTTTAGGTTGAAAGTGCCAAATATCACGAATTTGGACAAGTTTGGATGCCATGTGTGTATATATTATTATTACAATGAAGATGATGTCGACAAGGACGTTGACCATAAGACTTTTTGTTATCATTATTATTACCCTGTGATGTGAGCCCACATATACAGACACAAAATGCATTCATTATAATATCCCCTTGCTACAAAAAGTGATAATGATGGTGTTCTATGCCAACAACGTATATTGCCCGGACCAAATTATGACCTCTGAGAAATATATTTCAAGAGTGAAAGGGAGAAATGAAGAAAAAAAAGATGTTCCCGTGGTAAATTTTTATCACAAAAAAAACCAGGAGTAGCAAATGATATTCGGTAAGCTATGCGTACAAGTTTTTTTTTGTTGCGAGGGAGACAATTGTTTAAGGAAAAACGACATGAGGAACAGCAGGTCAGCACCATTTGGAATCTGGTAGTGGCCAATAGAAGTAATAATGTATTTATCTTGGCTCCACTCCTTGTTTTAAAGCAAAAACTGTTCAAGAATTCCTCCAATCCAGCCAGAAGGCACCACACAGTAATAATGTCGTGAAGGGGAGTATTTTAGAATAAAAAAAATTGAAGGAAATACCGAGATTTTGTTTTATTTTATTTTTGTGCGGTGGACGTCGACGAGGAGGACGACGTCGTAAAGATAATAATTTTATGGGAGAAAAAGTGGACCGACCATTGATCGTCTTTTTTATGGATGATTACGATAACACATGTAATTTAAATATTGACATTATTATTCAGATGTGAGGGGAAAGAAAAGAAAATGGATGTCGTCTAGATATTTGTCGAAGAGAGTTTCTGTTTTTTTTCTTCCTTATTCTTCAAAATGAGCAAGTACGGTAGGGATTCAAGTTGGAATATTTGATATTATATCACCAACCAAATTCCCAACATACCCATTTCACAACCATATTTTCATGACTTCCTTTTACACAAATAATACAAGTTGAAATAGAAAAGCAAAAAGTGTGGGATGGTTTTATCATAAGACATTTTAAGAGAAATTCATTCCATATTGAATGAATGAATGATGATGATGATGGGGTGAAGAAAATTGTCCAGTTGAAAGCACACATGAGAAGAAGAAAGAAGAAGAAAAAAACCACTCACTGCTGCATTGCACTGCACTGCACTATAGCGTGTTTCCTAAAATGTTATCACACCCAAAAGGGAAAAAAAATATATAATAAAAAAGGATTTTTTCCCCAAAGAACATCTACTGAGTATGCAACTCGGAAAGATTGGCCTATAAAAATAAAAGTGGCTCATACAGTCTAAGAAAAGGAACAAGAAGAGAAAAAAAATAAAGGTTGTGGTGGTAAGGATCTGCTGCTGCTTCTTCTTCTCCCCCAAAAGAATGTTTCATACCAGTAGCAGCTCAAAGAAAAGAAGAAGAAATAAAGAAGCAAAATGTATCCTCCACTTTTATCGGTCTGATCACCTATAAATATTTCCCAATCAGAAAGCTTTAAAAAGGAAACTTTATTTCTCTTCCTATTTTATGTAGAAATATATTTCACCCTTCCTCTCGACGATGCTTGCCACCAGCAGCAATGGGAAAGCAACAAGGATATTGTAATCAGAATAAAAAGGGCATCTGTGCGTGGGAGAGGGAGAGTATATAGTGGAGTGAGCCAAGAAGAGTCACTTTTGCATATTGTAAACGTGAAAACAACAGAGGATGAGAGTAGTATGCAGCAGCAGTAAAAAAAAGGAAAGATGATAATACATACAAGATACGAGAGAAAAAACATGTTATTTTTAAAGAAATAAAAGAGATATCCATTTTAGGCAATAAAACAGAAAAAGGAGTGCATAAGAATCAGAGAGCTGGTCTTGTCACCCGGAAAATAAAAAAAGGTTTGCGTTTGGCTTGGTCTAGCTTGAATTTAAAAAAAAAATACACGAGATCTGTAAAGGAAATAAGTAGAATATTTTGACGGTTGAGTTTGCAAACTACAAATTCGAGATCTGTGAATAAATTTTTGTCCAATAAATATATATATTTTTTGCTGCTTGTTACATTTCCCCTGTATTTTTCAAGCAAAAAGAAGAAGATAAATATGTGTAATGCAACAAGAAAATAAAAGAGGAGAAGGATGATGATGATCACGATCAGTATGATGATCTTTTAAAGAAAACAGAATGGTATTATGATGATGATGCCTGCTTGACTGATGCCGTTTCTTTGCTTGCTTGCACCCTACTCACTTTTCTTCACTTTTTGAACTTGTTATGTTTATGGCATCATCATCATCTTTTTTATTGTGAAAGTCGGAAAGACATACATATATATACTTACATACACACATAAATATATAGACACAGGGAGAAAAAAAAGCGGAAGACAAAGTAGAGGGAGAAATCACTCCTTTTTACATTCTTGTGAGAGAAAAGATAATGTCGTCCTCGTACTCATCCTTCAACAATAATAATATAACAACACTTGTGTATATTTTGTAACATTTTCTCTCTTTTTTATTTCCAGATGCGGGCAGAATATTAAGAACTTGTGTGAGTCGGTTGGTGTATGGTGGCTCTCTCTTTTTTTTCTCCCACTCTGTCGTTGGCTGGTTTTGGTTTGAGAGAGAGCAAAGTCAAAAGAATATTATTAGCTTCTTGGGTAGCTTCTCTTTTTACTCCTTAGGTAAAGTATGAATAATGTGGGCAAGAGCAAGTCAAGAAGAAAGAGGTAATGTTTGGATCATGCAGATGATCACATTTTTTTATCTACAGTTCCCCATAAACTAGTATGGTAACCAATCTGTTTAAAAGGGTGGCTTGTGCGCCCTTCTTCAAAATGTATATAAATATATATATATATATATTCACTATTCAACAAAGAAAATTTTGTATAATATATCATTCGGGGGAATGTTGACACTAAGTAAGTAAGTAATGCAGTTTTTTTGTGTAATGCAGTAAAGTAAAGTGTAGGAGTGAACTCCTCCAAACAAAAAATCAAACTCTCAAATTAAAAATTCAAAACTCCTCAATGCTGAGAGTGTAGAATGTTGAAGTCAATCTTGTTTTTTTGTTAGTTTAAGACAACAGAACATAGATACTACCATTATTACTAGTACTACGACCGTGTACGGATTGACTGATTATCATTATTGTTATTATACTGCCCTGTTTCAAGGAGAAAAAAAAGAGAAGGTCACGCAAACATTGAAAGCATAACATTTTGTGAGGAAGATAGAGAAATTTTGTACCATCAGCAGCAGCGGAAGGCTCAAGTGTTTATTGTAATAATAAGGCTTACATATTATAGAGGTCGAGTTTGTATATATATTGTAAAAAAAAGTAATAATAATGCATTCATGACAACGGAATAAAACAGGAAGAAAAAATGTTATACAGAGAGAGAGAGAGAGAGAGAGAGAGAGAGAGAGAGAGACATTTTCTTTTTGACTCAAACATATATAAAGCTACTTGACTAAAATATTATTATTGTTATACAAGAATTTGAAGACGGATGAAGAAAAAAAGGGGAGTGGTGGTGGTGGTTGCAAATGGTTACTTTACACAGAGAGAGATGGAATGGTGGTGGAATAAAAACGAACGTGACGACGACCAAAATATTAAACCTATACTTACACATGTGTACAAGTGTGCTGCTGGTATATATAATTTATATATTATAGGTATGTGTGTGTGTATAAAAAAAGCT
The DNA here is from genome assembly GCA_027744595.1 of Paronellides praefectus. Lineage (NCBI taxonomy): Eukaryota > Metazoa > Arthropoda > Collembola > Entomobryomorpha > Paronellidae > Paronellides > Paronellides praefectus. The sequence goes on from JAITYZ010002626.1 coordinate 90,091, forward strand.
TTGTTCACTTGACTTTGACTCTTATACTTATTCTTGTTCTCCCTCTCATCCAACTTTTTTTTTCTTTTTTTTCTTTCTTGTGAAAAGGAGCCACATATGGGTACAATGGGAACGGTGTAAAAATGTAAATATGTAAAATATAAAAGGAAATGTGCAGCAGTACTGTACACATATTATCCCTGAATCTACACAGCACACTGTGAGCACGGACACGTAGGTAGATAAAAATAGCATAACGTAACGGATGAAAGTGCGTACTTGACACTGTGTGGAGAGAACATTTACAACTCAGTGCTATAAGCGGAGTTCAAACTTGTGAAGAAAAAAAAGCTTTAGAGGGAACGAGGGAGAGAGAGAGAGAAGCCACTTTTTTCTGAGAGTTTCACTATCCTTTTTTATTTCTTGAGACAAGTTGGGAAACAATGAGAGTCAAGACGAGAGAGAAGCAGCAGGAAAGCAGCACACAGTAGCCTTCATCATCCATTTTCCCTCACTTCTAACATTTTTTCTTCTCTCTTTTGCTTTTCTTTTTCTTCCCTTTTTTGGGGGGCTTTAATGTACCAGCATGAAATTCATGTGGATTGAAAGAGAGAGACAGAGTGAGACGGAGAGAGTGGAGACAAATGGAGAACATGTTCCCTGTCCTCTACGTCTTCATTTTTACCAATAAGCCTGCCCATTTCAATCCAATCAGGAGCACAAGAAGAGGAGTAGTGCAAAGAGAATTTCCATTTGTTACTCTATTCGCCAACGAAAGATCCAGGCCAGAGAATATATTTATTTACACTACCGCCAGGTTACAGTGGTCACCTTGGGATACCAAAACTAATGCAGTACAAAACCTACATTTCTCTACAGTTATTTATTATACAATGAAGACAACAACAACGACAAGATCTACTCCCAGATCGGCGGAGCAGATCTATACACTTGTTTCCATGACAGAAAATGCTATACACTCTTTGCCACTACACACTATGTATAATATATATTTATATATATATCTACAGCACTCTGGCAAGCAACCGGGGGAAAATTCTATTTATCCTTCCTCCTGTCCTAATCTTCCCTCTTGTATTACTTTTACTTTTTATTTTTGGATGGAAAACCTGTGTAGTGTTCATTACCGGGACCAGTATATCTCCACCAAAAAAAAACAGGAACAAGATAAAAAACAACACTCCAAAAAGTACAAGTAATTTGGAAATTCTCAAGGTGCCTATCAAAAAAGCGAAAATGGAGAACAAAATTAACCAGATAAAACACACACATGCATACATACATAGGTATGTACGTTTATGTACATGCACACGCTTTTTGAAAAGTGCCGGGCAAGACTGCTCGAAGAATAGAGAAATAGATTTTCCCTTTTTCCATTCCAATTTCGTCCTTCATTCTATTTGGAAGTTTTTCAAGTTTCGATTGCAAAAAGAAAAGAAAAAAAATCCTCCAAAAGTTGATAGATTCAAAATGCAAGTAATTTCCATACATATTTTTTTTATCCAACGTAACGTTTATTGATTTTTGTATTCATACAAACATCACATACGCCTGAAATAGAACAAGCAAAACTGAAAACTTTACAAAAACAAAACAAATTATAGAATATATTATGTAGCTATTTATATAATTCAAACACACTGAATCAATACAAAAAATACAAGATACATATTTATTTTTATATAAAATTATTGTTTTATTATTTTATATATTTTTATATATTACGTAAAATAATTGGCACGATACCCCTCTCGTCTTTGTTTCGTTTTTAACGCATATACGTGTGTATTTATATTTTGAAAACAGGAAAACATAACAACAAAAAAAATACATACAAAAGCATAAAAAAACTTATGAAATTTTATTGTCATCATTGCATTTTTTTCATAATTGCATTGCATAAGTTTTCTGGTGAAGTTGAAAAAATCTAAGGTGAAATAACTATCCTATAATCCTAAATTTTAAAGCAACAAGGTAATTGTAATTTATATTGCAGCAAAAATATTTTATGATAATAATATCTGTTTTAAATAGTCTCATCATTTATGTTCCAAGGTACCCCTATGGAGTTTATCTGAAACTTGTTTTTTTTGCACCGAAAAGAGCCTAACTGACTGTAACGACGCGACGAACAAAAAAAAATTATGTACTAGTACGCACCCCTCTAAAATGTCAATGGTAATGTGTCTGTGGGAAACATTCCACTTGTTTTGTTTTGTGTTTGTTTAGAACCCCTCTAAAAACCTTTTCTATCTACATACATACCTAGGTTTTCACATTATATAATTATTATTAATTATTTTTATTATTTAAAGCTGAGAGTAGTGGATGCAGTTGTTGTTCTTCTTCTTGCAGTAAAAAGTTGTACAAAACGTAATTATATAGTTTAATAATATTTCTTATTATTTTTCTGGTCATTTAAGTTAATTTTTTATGCATTTTTTTTGTAAGCGTTCAGTTTTTAAGGAAAGATAACAATAAATTAAATGACTCAAAAAATTTCTTATCATATTACTTAGTTAAAATGAAATTCTCTACATGATATATAATTAATTTTCCTAGACCATGGTCAACCTATTCATAAGGAATTTAGAAGACTTTTTCCCAAATGGCCTGACATTGTCGCTGGTACTACTGCTACTTGAAGTGGATGTTGTGATTGTCGAGTTTTCAGGGAGATGATGACTCTTTCTACTCTTACTACTACTGCTACTAATTACTACGCTACTACTACTGCTGCTGCTGCTGTTGCCACTGGTGCCATCCCCTGAGCGGGTGGATGGGGACTGTAGCTCTGCAAAGGTATCCGCTGACACCGTCTTGGATTCCGGTGTGGGTGCTGGAGTGCTCAGATGAACGTCTCCGTGATTCTTCACCCGAAACCACTGACTTTCTCCATATGTAACTGACTCACCATCATGTGCTGGCGTTGTGGCAGCCTCCTTAGTATCCTTGCCAGGCTTGGATGACAATGAAAAGTTTCTGCGCCTTGGGAATAACTTGCGTCTTCTCAACACTCCAACTCGAGTGGTGCCTTCTGATCCGTCTCTGATGATATTCTCCTCATCAACAACAACGGTATTACTGCTACTTTCATCTTTATTTAGTTGGCTATGAGCTGCACGAAGAGCTGAGCGGGTGGTAGTGCTCATTTCGTGGTGAGCGTTATGGTGTTGTTGATCTCTGTTATTTTCAGAGTCTTTATCTTTTGGCTGTTGACCAGGTCGTTTACGACGAAATTGCCTTTTGCTTTTGAAAAGTATGGTGGTTCCATCCGCTGGGTGATGATCGGGGTGATGATGATGATCAATGACGTTCTTATTACCTCGGTGATGGATCAACATTGGACCACTGTCTGTTTTACTGCTAAAACGAACTGTGCTTTTAGGTGTGTTGCTGTCAATCTGGTCATCCGATTCGGAAGTCCAGGTTGTTTTTAATGGGGTATCTTTCGAGGATGAGCGATGTTGATCACCGGGATTTGTTGAGGTCGAAGATCCAGTGTTATTACTCTCGAGTAATGAGGGTTTATATGTGGTCACAACTGGAGACCCATCTTCCTCACCTTCCCCTCCTGCAACGGCCATGTGACTTTGGAAGTTTTTACGAGCAATATCCGCAATCTTGGCTTTGAGGTGGTTTTTATTGTTGAACCTACCATTGATTGGCTTTTTACCCGGACGACCAGGCTTTTCGGAGGAGGTGGCATCACCGGAAGATTTACTCGTATCCTTTGCACCAGACTTTAATTTGCTCCATGGCTTAGTATTTGCGTCTTCAGTTTTATTGGCACTTTTTGGACTGGGAACAACCTTTAGTTGGACATTGGATTGAGACTGTTGCTCGTCATGGCCTTCCATACCGTCAACACGTTGTGTTGGTCCTCCTCCAGGTGCGGCTGGTTCCCCTTCGAATGGTTTGAAAAATTCATCAAAGAAATTACCCGGCGGATGAATATCTGGAGAGTGATGTTCATGGGGCTTGTCGGAGAGAGCTGGGTTTGATTGCTGTTCTGGCTGTGCAGTTTCTACTGGGACAACTGGAGATTGATGTGGTAAATTGTTTACATCCAGGAATTGTGCTGGAATTTGTTCGAATTCTGCACTCTGGCTCATGACTACTGGGTCTGCTGGCATTGGTGGTTTTCTATGATGGATGGCATGGTGAGGTGGTCCCCTTCCACCTCCTCCTGGGTGACGACCACGTCCTGGTGGAGGTCCATGTGATGATCGTGGAGGAGGAAGTGGCGAGGGTGCTGGAACTCCCAATCCTTGTCCATGTTGAGGTGGTGGGGCGTGGAATACGGGACCTGAAGGGGATGGTGGTGGACGACCTCCAAAAATACCTACGTCAGGTACTTCATAGCTGTTTGAAGTTTGTGGTGCATTGTCCAAGTGTTGCTGTTCATAAGGTCCACTTGGGCCAGGAAGATAGGGCCCTGATGGAGGAACCGCATACGGATTGGAAGTTGGATACGCATATGGATTTAGCACTTGCTGCGGTGTAGGTGCTTTTGTTGCCTGAGGTGGATGATTGGGGCGAAGTGGTTTTCTTCCTCGCGTTGGTGGCCTGGCAAATGGGAGATGGTCAGAGTACGCGGAAAGTTGGTGATTTGGTGGGGATCCCAATCCATGATGTCCCCCCTGGTGACCCGAATGTTGTCCCTGGTGTCCCGGATGATGTCCTTGGTGTACTGAATGTTGACCTTGGTGTCCTGAATGATGACCTTGGTGTGGTTGACGACCAAATTGGATGTGGTTCTGGCCGACATTGGATTGACCAAAATCTTCAAGTGGTGGAAAGTGTTGAGTTGTAGGTCCGCGGAATTGGCCTCCTTGGTTTGGATGAAAATTATGTTGAGGATGATGTTGTTGAATGTTTGGTGGTTGACCTCTGTGATGAGGTGGACTGGATTGATGTTCCTGTGAATGCGACTGTTGCTCCAAAACATTGTGATGTATCACATGTGGTTTGGCATTTGGCATGGTGATGAAGCTCACTGGATTGTCTCCCGTGTGTTTTGTTGGATCTTGACTGAATCCAGGGGGAAAGAAAAATTCGTCAGAAAAGAGGGGACCATCAGTGTTCAACCCTACAACTGGTGGAGTTGTCTGTGGGTTATTGGAATCTCCACCACCTTTCGAATTACCCCGATGACGTTGTTGTCCTGAAGAGTTTTCGGGTGGGCTATCATCTCCTTGTTCCTCTTGTTCTGGTCGTGGTTTGGGCTTTGGGCGACGTCTTCTTCCAATGTTAAGTCTACCTCCATGTGGTCCATCCCGATTTCCTTGTGGAGCATCCCTGACTCCAGGTGGTCCTTCTATACCTAGATTGTTTTGTTCTTCACTATTTACCGGACGTTGAGCTCTGATTTGTGGTCTGCCAAATCCAGGCAATCTGTTAGGTAAGTCCCTTTCCTTTGATGGTGGTGGAGGTGGAGGTGGTGGGGGTGGAACTGGAGCTGGCGCTGAAGGGAAATCCCGAATAAAATCTTGATCTGGGGGTGGGAATGGGAGAGTTGGAAAGTTTGACAATTCCTCTGATATAGGTCCTTGTGGTCTGTCATTTGGTGGTCCACCCAAGGCCGGAGGTGGGGGTCCAGGTGGTCCTGGAGGTCCATTTTCACCCGAATTATTTGGCGATTCGGTACTTAAATTGTTATCGTGCGAGGGTCGATTGACTTGTTGCTTCCTAAATATTGGTCTTCTAGGTGAATCATTCTTGGTGCCAGGGAAAGGTGGAAACGGTTTACTGTTTCCTTGTTCAGGACCATTTCCTCGATCAGAGTTGTCGCCGTCTTCCGCACTATTTGAAAATGGATTGGGCCTCCTGAGCCTAGTCCTTATGCGGACACGACCACGTCCTCCATTTGGCTTGTTACGTAACCCACCATGTCCTTGGGGACCCTGAGGACCACCACCACCACCACCTTGTTCATCAGATCCCGTTTGCAATTTAGGTTGTCCATCCAAGTCCAAACCGTCATGGTCTCTCAAGTTACCCTTATGATTCCCTTCATCCTTGTTCAATCTTGGTCGTTGTTTAAACTTTGGAAGCACACTATGTGGTGCGGGGGATTCGACAGTTTCATCGCTTGATCCACCCAACCCTGCTTGTTGATTCAACTTGGCCTTTAGAGAAAACTTTGGTTTCTTCACCACAATATTTTCCTCCGATTGGCTTGCTTCAAAAGGCTGTTCCCTATTATTTTGTGTCCATGAATTATCGGTAAAGAGGGAATTGGGGAGGCGAACGCTATCCCCAATTTCTGGGGGCAATGGTACCACAACGTCATTTCCGCCAGGAGCGTGTTGAATGCTTTGTTTTGGATGATGAGGATTCATGTGCATTATATTCTCACGGAACAACGTGTTGGTATTCAAATTGTTGTAGTCTTCGCCTGGTCCACCACCAGCTCCAGTGGGCATGAATTGGGGGAAGATATCTCTGGACGTGGTGGATGATCCTGGTGGTAAGCCAAAGTCCTGCTGATGGTTATGCGGGGAAGAGGAAGGACGAGGATGAAATCCCATTAATCCTTTTCCTGGGTCACCGCCAAATTGTGGACCGAGTCCAAATTGTTGACCACCGCCGCCGCCGCCTCCTCCGTGATGACCAGGATGATGATGAGACATGCCATGATTGCCCCCAAACCCTGGAGAAAACTGGTGTAGTTGTGCGTCATGAGGATGAGGGTGTTGTGGAAAGTCCGGAAGATGAAGTTGCTGCTGTTGATGGTGTTGCGGTTGATGATGTTGTGGTTGATGGTTTTGTTGTGGAGCTCTAGCAAAGTTGGGGATTTGTGGAGGATCCGGAATTCCAAAACTTTCCAATAGATTTTCAGATTGTGGTCCTCTGGGAAAATCTGCCTGCTGGGGGGATCCCCCTTGCTGCTGCTGGTTATGCTGAGGTGAGCCTGGTGGGCCTGTGGGACCACTTGGAAAATCATGAATGGGGAAAGGTGGCAAATTATTATCCGAAATTTGGGCAAAGTCTTGAGGAGGTCCACGGGGGAAATCTGAGAGTCCCGATGTTTGATCTCCTAGTCCACGAGGATATGAGCTCTGATATGGCTTAGCAATTGGTTTCCATCCTTTATACTGGCTACCCAAAAATCCATTTCCTTGTGGAGCCGCACTAGTTTCTCCGTATGCTGATGTGGTCTGTTGAATAGGTGGCTGACCGGAAGGACTGGAAGGTTGTTGTTGTTGTGGATGGTGTTGTTGATGATAAGCTCCAGTTGTAGAGGGCATGTCCTGGCCTTCTCCGAAAGGAATCTCCGGATCTTGCTGGAAACCAAATGATGGTGGTGGCCCTTGTGGGGCAAACTGACGCATTGGTTGATGTTGGTGTCCCTGTTTTACGTGGCCAGCTGATGGTGGAATATGAGTAGGATTTGAATCAATTGCTGGATATCCAAATGGTTGCTGCTGCTGTTGTTGTGGTGGTTTTACTCCTGGATGTCCTCCAAACGGATTTAAAGGTTGTCGTTGAGGAACTTGTGATCCTGCCGTGAGTTGTCTCGTTGGAGGATGGAATTGTGGCTGATGGAAAGGATGAATAGATCCTCCTGGATGACCATGATGATGGCCAGGATGATGATGTTGTTGCTGGTGTTGTTGTTGTTGATGTTGGTGATGATGATGTTGACCATGATGGCCTGGTGGGCCATGTCCAGGATGTCCAGGATGATGATGATGGTGTGGACCGTGGTGATGTGGATGGTGGTGGTGATGATGATGATGTCTATTTGGAGGTCCACGTCCTCCAGTTAGTCCGTGCAACAAAGGAATGTGAAGTCTTGGTTTGTAACTACGTGGAGGCTTTCCTTGCGACCCTGGAATCATATTAGGATGGGGTCCATGATGCCGAGGAGGCCTGTGATGATGAGGTAGTCGTGGTGCCATTCTCTGCAAACGCAGAGGATGGCGGGGCGGTGGTGGTGGGGGCCGATGTGCACTGGCCAGTTGCAATATTAACGTGGTGCCTCCAACCACAAGGAATACCTGTTAGAAATGTATTTATTTATTACCATATATCCTCCTATTCACAAACTTAATCGAGTATTCTTCTCATTCAATCGTTCATTAGACCAAAGCTTTATTTTTAAAACCTGTGTTGCGCTTTAAATAAAAAAATTGGAAGTAGTAAGTCTACCAACAAAAATATGAAGCCTTTGAAACTTGATGTACTTTTTTTCTAAATCGTCAGCAGCAACTGTTTGCTGCAGGACTACTAAAATTTCGTTTTTATTTCTCTCTCAAATTGCAAGTAAGCAATAATCATAAAACATTTTTTACAACTTGGTCACTAATACGATGGTAAAAATTTAGAAAAAAATACATAAAAACCACAAATAAATTATTTTACAAACTCTTCATGTTGATCAAAGATCGACCACCAATCTGCGTCGTAAATTATCATGCATGCATGCAAAAAAATATATCTAAATCAGTTAAACTAAACTTCACTCTCAACATTTTTCAATTTGGTTTCAGACATAAAAGCTAAAAATAAATATGAACGATAAACGAGAAGAATACTCATGCAATTATTTTAACACTATAAAAATGCATTTTTATTGCACAATTAATTCTTTAAAGTGCCAGCGCACGCTTATAAAAATATTATTTACTACTCTTCTCACTCACCAGTATCAACTTATTCATGATGCTGCGCTTTGTAAATTTCCAATCACAGCAGTCTCATTTGAACTTCCTTTTATTGTGTTTCCACGTCAGTTCTGTCCCTTTTTCTCAATTTGTTTCTCAAATCCTCCGAGCAGTATTGAATTATTATTTCACACTTTTTTTTGTAAAAAGAAAACTAAATAGATATTCTTTTTCCTTTGAAGAGCATTTACATTTTTTCACGAAATTCAAAATCACTTTGCAACTTGCAACACAAAATCAAAAAAAAAACAATATAGAAACTTGAAAAGATTACTAAACTTTTTAAGTTTGGTTGGTCGTTGGAAGAAATCAGAAGATCAAAATATTAGAGTAGGCTATTATTTCACTTGCGTTGTAAATCAATAAACAAAGAATAACAGTTGACACATATCCAAATAAAAAAGGAAATTTATAGTTGTCACATGATGCCACACACATTAGCTATAATTGTGTCGAGATTCAAAATAAATAACAAAAAGTTCCAAAAAAAAATTTAGATGGGAAAAGGGCCTCTCCTTCTTTCACCCTTTCTTTTTTCTTCGCCTCAACTCAAACTTTTTACTCCATCCATTCAACCACTGCACTGCAAGTTCACTGAGGAGTATTACTGCGCAAATCAAAAGAACGAGGGTTTTTCACTACAAAAATTTCCTCCGTATTTGTAACAGAAGTGGGTTTCCCATTATTATTAAAATCTCGATGAGTATATAAGATTTTACACAAAATTTTGAGAAAAAGAGGGACTGCGTCGATTTTTCGTTGCGATGCGTCTGGTGTAGTTTCCAACACCACACTAAATGCTCAAACTTTAAAATTCAAAGGCTAGCACTTGCTCGGCAGTGTGTTTCAAAACTGCATTATTATCAAGTAATCATCATACAAATCATTGTTGTTTTTTTTATCCACCAAATATAATACATTATATTATATCGTACCACATTAAAATATATGGCATTAACCTAACATCTCTACATATTTTAAATTGCCATTTAGTTTACAACAACTGGCTTATACGTATATATATCCCTTCAAGTCCCTTGGTATCAACACTGAAAGGGAATGAAACGCGTTAAAACATTATTTAAGGGATTCATGCATGCATGCGTGCATGCATACAGAGTGGAGTGAGTACGCATGCTTCTTTCCCTCAGCATCGTCAAACAAACGTATGTAAAGCTCATTCATTTCTTCAAGATTTACTCTTGCTTACTTTTTGCAGTGAATAGTGCAGTGGAGGCGCCGGCAACAAAGCGGTGGTAGTGGTTTAGTTGGGCTGCTGTAGACGCTTCGCATAAACCATTTTTGAAAATAAAAAAGTGGATCAAACGTTTTAAACTGCAGAGCAGCGTTCGTTCGTTCCTCGTCATACCAACAACAACAGCACAAAATACTATGAAGGCATGCATGCACCATGCATGCCTGCATTTTCTCTTGTGGTGGTGGTTGTTGAATTGTAGTTGGATATAGGGAGTTGGTTTGGTGCGATGCACTACTACTACTACTACTATGATTCATGAGACAATTTTTGAACAAGGAGAGGGATGAACTGGATGATGATTATGATGTACTTTTGAAAAAGTACAAGTGGCCAAATCTGAAAAAATGTAAACGGAATATTATTATTATTATTACGAGATGATATGATGATCATGAGCGTAATGATAACATGATCGTTTTCAAACATGGTAGCCTCATTACGAGACGGAGAGGATGAAGATCATGTTGCTAAGGAGGGGATCATCATGATGACGATGATGATGGGTAGAGCTCAGTATGGTATGCACGAAGAAACATGAGTAGAAACATCAGAAAAAGATTAAAAGAGAAAAAATAACAGCGAAACAGTGATTGTGAGTGATACAAACACAGAGACATATAATATAGTGCAGTAGTAGTAGAGTTTTAGTTGTTGAAAAAAAAGCAACAAAGAAAGAGAGAGGAGAAGGGAGGGAGGGAGAAATGCATCATTTTCATTGTTAAGGGTTGACTGAAATATTTTATGTTGCATACGAGTAGTACCTAGGTAGGTATGTAGGTATATATACTGTTTCGCACGCATCTTGCAGATTTTTTTTAACAGTCTAAGATGAAAAATAAATATGTACATGTGATGGTGATAAATTATTTTGGTATTAAAGTGAGTATATCTCTCTCTCTGCATGTACGCAAGTAAGAGTGATCTCATACACAAACAATTTACTTGTTTACTCCATTTAATTTAATATGGGCATGTACACATGCCGTACTTGAGTGGCTTTATTTTCTCTTGTACGAAACGTTAAAAAATAAGTGTATGAAAACAAGAGGAAAGAGTAATTATGAGAAAATGTGGGAAAAAATTACGATTGCTAATCGTATGTGAGCTAATAAGGTGTACAAGGAAATTAACTGATAAATTAGTTAATTTTCTCATTCAAGATAAAAATCGGATGATGATGATGGTAGAAATTGACTAATTTTTTTAAAAGTGTGATGTTGTTGATAATGAGGCTGGTGATGATGATGAGGATGATGAATTTGTATAAATTATGTAGTTTATGATGGTACTACTTCTATAACATGTATGTAATTTTGAAAATGGGTTTGTTCCCAATACTGAACTATAACTGCAACAAGTACAAATTAACACAATATATTACCATTATAATTTTAATTTGGTAATTCAATACGTACCTACATAGTTATAGTCATAATATATGCATCGCGATTTGATGAGAACAGTTTTAGATTTTCAGAAAAATAGAAATATTTCAGGAAGGAGTATTATTGAAAAGTTGAGACGAGACAACGATGAAGAACATATAGCCGCAAAGAATTTTTGTAGCCAATCCTAGTCAATTCGCTACATAATAAATCATGTGTGACAAAACTTACCAACTACATACTACCATTATTGCTGCTGCTGGTGGTCTATTTATCTAGAAGCAGAGGATGAAGAAGAAGTGGCTTCTTTTAGTTTTGTATACCGTAAGCTCGCGCAACCTCTCCCACCACGAAGTAGTGAATTAAAATGAAAAATGAAAAGATTTTCAAATGAAGTTTTTGTTCAATTTTATTATAACACATAAATTATATATATTTTTTGAAGTTGTTGAAACAAAAGGAAAAAAAGGATCAGAACTTGAAACAAAATCAGCCAGACGTTCATTTTCCTTCTTCACCATCAAAGCCATTTCAGTGCATTCGCCTTTACACCGACTGAACCAATTCCCATTCCCACAGAGAGAGCTCAGGGAACATTTGTTAATTTGTAATAACTAGGATTTTACTACAAACTTTAGGTAACCTTCAAAAGTGAATGAATCTTTTGAAGAATAAAACTATTGAGTTTGCTTAGTCTCTATAAAGGATTATTACAACATCTTCTTCATCATTATTTATCTTGTGTGTGGTGGTTTGTGTGTGTGCTATTTTTTAGCTTCTCGTAATCCCTTCATAATATATTGGTAGAAATACACAGTGTAACACACTTCCACTATCAATAGTTTTATTCAGTAGCCAACAAGGTAATCTTAGGATTACAGAGAGCTAGGAAAAAGTCATGTTTCGGGTGATGCCTGCAAACAGAGCAGTGGGCAAGCAAGCGTAGATATATGTTTGTATGCACTTGTAACTCAAGCAACAGCAATATAATAATCATTTTCGAATACAAAGCTGAACGAGTAACATTTTAAATTGGATGATATGATAATAATGATTCTAATGAAAAGTAGATGAATTTGTTAGATAAAAGATTTAGAGCTCGCTCACACACCCGCATACTACCACATCATGGCACGCAATACTCTTTAGAAAAGTGCTGCTCTCTGCCCATTCATCTTCATATAACATGGTCACATCACGGCTTTACACAATTTTTCGGTGAAGAGGTGGGCAGGTAGCAGAAAACGAGCGTGCCCATATAGCCTATCTTGTTATTAGGATGCT
>JAITYZ010002627.1:0-13357 GCA_027744595.1 Paronellides praefectus
CGAAAAGTTGCTGACACTGTTCGCTCAAGAATTGAAAAGTTCCGTTTGTTCATTCCTTTGCTCTTGACCATTTGTAATCCAGGTTTGCGGGATCGACATTGGAAGCAGGTTTGTCAAAGTCGTCGTGATACATACTTTGAAAGTTTAAAAAAACATTAAGAGATTTTTGATTACCGTATTTCTTGAATTGCATATGTCTGCCTTTATAGATGAGCAACATAAGTGGAATGGACTTGAAACCCACTGCAGAAACAACTTTGGCTGAGATGATAGACACAGGCCTCGCCAAGAACACACAACAACTGGAAGATATTGCTGCATCTGCCACCAAAGAGTTCCAGCTGGAAAAGAACCTCGGGAAGATGAGATCAGAGTGGGCAGACATAAAGTTTGATTGCATCCCTTACAGAGAAACAGGCGTCAATATTCTTTCCGCCTTGGACGACATCCAAACCATGTTGGATGATAACATTTTGAAAGCACAAACCATGCGTGGGTCTCCATTCATAAAACCACTGGAGAAGGATATGAAAAGATGGGAAGAAAAGTTGCTACAAATGCAAGATATTTTGGATGCATGGATCAATCTTCAAGCAACTTGGATGTATCTTGAACCCATTTTCACCTCGCCAGACATTATCAAGCAGATGCCCAACGAGGCTAAAAAGTTTATGGCTGTTGATAAAGTTTGGCGTGACATTATGAAGAGCACCACAGAAAATCCCGGAGTTCTCCGTGCCACCGAGTTTCCCAATATGCTAAAAGAATTGAACAAGGCAAATGGTCTTCTCGAAGAAATTCAAAAGGGTCTCAATGATTACCTGGAGAAGAAACGGCTCTTCTTCCCCAGATTCTTCTTCTTGAGTAACGATGAGCTTCTAGAAATTTTGAGTGAGACCAAAGATCCACTTCGTGTGCAACCTCACATGAAAAAATGCTTTGAGGGTATTCACCGTTTGCTGTTCACTCCGGATCTTCAAATTACCGCCATGATCTCTGCAGAAGCGGAACAAGTACAATTTGTGACAGTAATCAAACCCTTGGACGCCAGAGGCATGGTAGAAAAATGGTTAATTCAAGTAGAGCAACAAATGTTATCCTCACTCAAGGACGTCACCAACAAATCCGTACTGGACTATGGAAAATCCACAAGAAGGGAATGGGTACTCAAATGGCCAGGTCAAGTGATTCTTTGTGCAGACAGTGTATTTTGGACTGCGGAAGTGTCGGAAGCCATTCGTAATGGGACATTGGCTACCTATCTAGCCCTGAGTAATAAGCGTATTGATGAAATTGTTGTGCTTGTCAGAGGGAAATTGGAAGCTGGAAACCGTATCACGTTGGGTGCACTCATTGTCATTGCTGTACATGCCAGAGATGTTGTGGACAGTTTGGAAAAGATGAATATTACCAGTACATATGACTTTAACTGGGTAAGCCAGTTAAGGTATTATCTGGAATCGGGAGTGGTCAGGGTGAAGATGATTACGACTGATATGCGATATGGTTATGAGTACTTGGGTAACAGCCCTCGTCTTGTCATCACCCCGCTCACCGACAGGTGCTACAGAATATTGATGAGTGCTATGAAACTATTCTTGGGAGGAGCTCCAGAAGGACCTGCAGGTTTGCACTTAATTCATGTATTATTTTGCCATACGTTATTGCATTTAATGAAAGTGGATAAAATAGTAAGCTGCGTTGTGGCTCTGTAGGAACTGGAAAAACTGAAACGTCAAAAGATTTAGCCAAAGCCATTGCAAAACAATGTGTCGTTTTCAATTGCTCAGACGGTTTGGATTATAAGGCTATGGGAAAATTCTTCAAAGGATTGGCTCAGGCTGGTGCATGGGCATGTAAGAAGAGAGAATTCGAATTTTTCCTATAATAATTTCATATCACTCATTGAAAAAATATATTATAATAATGCATCTGTAATATTCAAGGTTTTGATGAATTTAACCGAATCGAGTTGGAGGTGCTGAGTGTGATTGCCCAGCAAATTCTCACAATTCAGCAGGCTGTTGCTGCCAAAGTGAAAACGTTCATGTTTGAAGGAACAGAGCTGCGCTTGAATCCTACTTGCACTGTGATCATTACCATGAACCCGGTACAAATGATCAAACCTGACTTAAAAATGCCATTAAACTTTACATATGCATGCATGCTAATAGTTCTGGTTGTCAAAAAAATATTTGGTTAGGGTTACGCTGGACGTTCTGAACTACCTGATAACTTGAAAGTCCTGTTCCGTACTGTGGCTATGATGGTATGAGATTATGGAAATTGTACTTTATGGATTTTTTCATTATTATTGCATTTTACTTGCAGCTTTGAATGTATTTTCGCTTATTTTTCCAGGTCCCCGATTACGCCCTCATCGGTGAAATTTCTCTATATTCAATGGGATTTGTGGATGCCAGAAAGTATGCGTTTAATCATAAATATATATGCAATTTTTGTACGATTTGGTTTTTATATCTAATATGCTTTGGTGCTTAGCTTGTCAGGAAAGATTGTGGACACGTACAAACTGTGTTCAGAACAGCTATCTTCTCAACATCATTATGATTACGGAATGAGAGCGGTAAAATCGGCGTTGACAGCTGCGGGCAACTTGAAATTGAAATATCTCCAGGAGGATGAAAGCATGCTGGTTTTGAAAGCCATTAATGACGTCAACTTGCCAAAGTTCTTGGCTCAGGACGTTCCACTATTTGAGGGAATCATTTCTGATCTTTTCCCCGGTGTGAAATTATTAAAACCTGATTTGGATACATTGGTTGTGGCACTCAAGGAAGTTTGCGAGAGGAGAAATTTGATTGCTACAGATTTCTTTGTGGAGAAAGCACTCCAGATTTATGAAATGATTTTGGTCCGGCATGGTTTGATGGTGGTGGGGGATGCAATGGGAGGAAAAACTTGTGCATATCAAGGTCTTGCGCAAGCCTTGACAGACATTCGAACAAATAAAATACCTGGTCTGAATGAAAGAAAGGTTCAGTATAAAATCCTCAATCCAAAGGCAATTACAATGGGTCAGCTATACGGTTGCTTTGATGCCGTGTCTCATGAATGGTCGGATGGCGTATTGGCAACTTCATTCCGAGAATTTGCTTCCTCCACATCTGACGATAGAAAATGGCTTGTTTTCGATGGACCTGTTGATGCTGTACGAAATTTTTAATGTATTTTATACAAATAGTTGTAATGCTGAACGATAATAATTAACAATTAAAAATAATTTTATTGTAAAACAGGTATGGATTGAAAATATGAACACTGTACTGGACGATAACAAAAAGCTATGCCTCATGTCTGGTGAAATTATTCAAATGACTCCTGTGATGAACATGATGTTTGAGCCTGCAGATCTTGAACAGGCTTCCCCTGCAACCGTATCCCGTTGTGGGATGATTTACATGGAACCTCGAGAACTTGGTTGGCGTCCTCTGAAACAAGCCTATTTGGACAGGATCGGAAAGGGAGTGAATGAAGAACAGAAGGAAATGATTGATGAGCTTTTTGAATGGATAGTGCCACCCTCTTTGAACTTTATTCGTCATGAGTGCAAAAGATTCGTCAATTCATCAGAATTGCATCTGTTTCAGGTTTAGTATTATGAAATTTATTCTGAAGCTTTGGTACTATATACTCTCGCTCGTGTGGCACATATTGAAATTAATATTATTATTTTATACTGCAGGGCTTTTACAGAATTTATAATGCCCTTCTTCGTGGTGACAGTGGTACTGAGGATCAGCAGCCACAAAGCTCCACATGGCTTCAGTACTGTTTTATTTTTGCAGCTATCTGGGGTCTGTGTCAAACACTCAACCAACAGAGCAGGGAAAAATTTGACGAGTTTTATCGCACACTTTTAGCAGGAAACGACAAGGATTATCCAAAACCCAAAGGGTTTAAATTGAATAAAAATCAGTTGTTCCCCGAAAAGGGGATCGTGTTTGACTACATTTGTGACAAAAGGAATAATCAATGGGTATTCTGGATTGACATTTTGGACAGAGAGCATTCCAAGATTTCACCAACTGCTAAGGTACTAACAGCAAAAATATTGGTGCATCTTCATATTTACAAAAGTTATTTCAACATTTTACACACACAGTGCTTCGTACACTTTTTAGGTCAACGAAATCATGGTGCCCACAGACGAAACTGCTCGACAAATTTTCTTTTTGAAGTTGTATTTGACTAATGATTACCCCGTTATGATTCTTGGTCCAACGTAAGTTCTCATGGCACGACTACTCGGATAAATAATATGAAAGCTATAATATGTTGTATGTGTGCCTGGATAAGTGAGTAATATGTTTTCTCAGGGGAACTGGAAAAAGTGCAATGACGTTGAGTTACATGATGGGCCTTCCTAAAGACAAATATATTCCAAATGTTATCAATTTCTCTGCTCGAACGTCTGCGAACCAAACTCAAGATATCATTATGAGCAAGTTGGACAGGAGAAAAAAGGGCTACTTTGGACCTCCCATTGGGAAAAAATGCATTGTCTTTGTTGATGACTTGAATATGCCTAGCAAAGTATATATGATTTTTTGCCAACTAATCAAAGAAATGGAAATATGTATATATGAAACTAATTATTTTGTGATGTAAATTATTTGTCGGTAGGAAATATACGGTGCTCAACCTCCAATAGAAATTTTACGCCAGTGGATTGACCACAAACATTGGTATGATAAAAAGGACACCTCCACAATACACCTTGTAGATTTGGTAATCATCAATTGAATATTTTTTTTGTTTTTTTCGAGAAAAATCTTAATTAAATGGTTCCTTATGACTAAAATTAAAACATTTTATACACACACAGCTTCTTGTAACAGCCATGTCTCCTCCGGGTGGCGGGCGTACAGACATCACAGCTCGATTCGTTCGCCATTTCAGCATTCTTTCCATAGACTCCTTTGACGACAATACAATGAAAAAAATATTCCAGGCTATTGTGGACTGGCACTTTTCGAAAGAATTTGAGAATGAAGTTGTACGATGGGCAAGACCACTGGTACAGTCAACAATGCAGGTGTACCAGTCTGCAGCTTCACTCTTTTTACCAACTCCATCCAAAAGTCATTATGTTTTCAATCTACGAGATTTCTCCAGAGTCATTCGAGGGATACTTTTGGTACCAAATACACATATGAAAGAAGGACAAAAGTTGATGCGTCTTTGGGTTCATGAAGTATATCGCGTATTTTACGACCGCTTGATTGATGATGGCGATCGACAAATCTTTTTCAATCTTGTTGGCGACACATTATTGGAAAACTTTAAGTTAGACATGACCAAGTTGTTGGGCCACTTATTGACTGGCAATGAAAGAATGGAAGACAATCATATCCGAAAATTGTTATTTGGCGATTATATGGATCCAAAAGCTGAGCCGAAAATTTACGACGAAGTGAGCGACTTACAAGAGCTGACGGATGTGATGGAATGGTACCTACGAGATCATAATTCCATGTCAAAAACACCTATGCCCTTGGTTCTCTTTCAGTTTGCTATTGAGCATATATCCCGTATTTCTCGTGTGCTCAAACAAGACAATGGACATGCCTTGCTTATTGGCATTGGTGGAAGTGGAAGACAGAGTTTGTCAAAAATGGCCTCCTTTATGGCAACTTACGATCTAGTTCAAATTGAAATTAGTCGTACGTACGGTTCCTACGAGTGGAGAGAAGATTTGAAAAGAATATTGAAGCACGCTGGAAATGACGGGAAACCAACTGTATTCCTTTTCACCGACAATCAAATTAAGGATGAGAGCTTTGTGGAAGACATCAATATGATACTGAACACGGGTGATGTGCCAAACTTGTTTCAAGCTGATGAAAAGGGGGAAATCTTGGAAAAAATGCAGAGTGCTGCAAGGGAGTCTGGCAAAAAGATTGACACGACCCCTTTGAGTTTGTATAACTTTTTTGTAGACAGGGTGAAAAATAACTTGCACATAGTGTTGGCCTTTTCTCCAATCGGTGACGCTTTCAGGAACAGGATGAGAATGTTTCCGTCCCTGATCAATTGTTGTACCATTGATTGGTTCATGGAATGGCCGGATGATGCTTTGACCAAAGTAGCTCAAAAGTTTCTGGCCACTTTGGAAACTCAGGAAAGCTATCGACTGGCTTGTGTGGATATGTGTCAGACATTTCATTCTTCAGTTAGAACTCTATCCAAAGAGTAAGTTGATAATAATTATTGGCAAGTACTTATTACTTGCGATATTTCAGGGAATAAATGTTTTATTTGAATTTAAATGTTTTTTTGGGGGATAAATGCAGATTTTGGGAAAAATGTGGACGAAAGAATTACGTCACTCCAACATCATACCTAGAATTGATTCTAACTTTCAAGTCCCTCTTGGGTTTGAAACGAGATGAAATAGAGGCACAACGTCAACGGTATATTACTGGTCTGGAAAAACTTGCATTTGCATCTAGCCAAGTTTCAGTTATGCAAGATGAGCTTACTGCGCTGCAGCCCAAACTCATTGAAACTTCAGAAGCTACTGAAAAGCTTATGATAAAAATCGAAAGGGACACGGTGGATGTTGAAGCAACAAAAGAGGTTGTGGCTGCTGATGAAGCACTGGCTAATGAGGCAGCTGCTGCTTCACAAGCAATAAAAGATGATTGTGAGAATGACTTGGCGGAAGCTATTCCAGCTTTGGAAGCTGCCCTCCAGGCATTGGATACTTTGAAACCAGCAGATATTACTGTGGTTAAATCCATGAAGAATCCTCCCGCTGCGGTACATACAACATTTAAAAAAAATATATTTTTATAAGCCATATCGGCAAACAAAAAAAATTCGCATGCTTTTACTTTTTCAATTTAGGTAAAAATGGTGTTGGAGGCCATTTGCGTCATGAGAGGAATAAAACCAGAAAAGAAAACGGATGCTAACGGCAAGCAATATGAGGATTTCTGGGGTGCATCTTTAAAAATGTTGGGAGACATGAAATTCTTGGAGGGCTTGAAAGAATACGACAAGGATAACATTTCTGCACCCACCATGAAGAAAATCCGTGACAAATTCATTAAGAATCCGGATTTTGATCCAAGCGTAATTAAAAATGTATCGACCGCCTGTGAAGGTCTCTGCAAATGGGTGAAAGCTATGGAAGTGTATGACCGTGTCATTAAGATTGTCGAGCCGAAGAAACTAAAGCTGAATGAAGCCGAGGGTGAGCTTCAAGCACAAATGGATAAATTGAATGAAAAGCGAGCTCTACTACAACAAGTCACAGATAAACTGCAAGCTCTCAATGACGAGTACGCAGCAATGAACAAAAAGAAGAAGGATTTGGAGGATAACATTGAACTTTGTTCTCAAAAGTTGGAGCGTGCAGAAAAATTGATTGGTGAACAGCATTTTACATTTTTAAATACATAATAATAATCAATCAAATCAGCATCAGTAAATCAAAATTAAGCATTAATTTTTAATCTCTTATTTCTTTAATAGATGGCTTGGGTGGGGAAAGAACTCGTTGGAGCGAAGGTGCAGCAAGTCTTGCAGACAGACTGATCAACATCATTGGTGACGTGCTCATTGGATCTGCTGTGGTGGCGTACATGGGTCCTTTCACAGTAGACTTTAGAGCGGTGCGTTAAATTAACTCGATTAAATTCGTAATTTAAAACAAGCTTATTTTATCAATGTACTCAATGTACTCATTTTATTATCATGTAATATTTACTAGGGGTGTGTCGAGAAATGGCAAAAACTGTGTTCCAGTATGCAGAGTCAATATCAATATACACCAGTGTCCTCTTCTTTTCACTTACGGAATTACCCAATATTGATCCTGTGAGCTATTTTTTACAAAAATTAAATAATTATACTTTAATTTTCACATATTTCCAACAGGATATATAATTTGTTTCCTTTGTTCATCTTTCAGATGTATCAATACAGTCTTGGTTGGTTTGTCAATCTTTTCATCAGTTCCATTGAGCACAGGTAGGTGTTGAATTGACACTGTTAATTAAGTTTGCGCACACATTTTATAACATTCACTTCCGGTCTGTGATTTTTTGTATGTAATTATTTTGTTGTAAAAAATCAATTAATGCTTCACATTTAAGAATGAGGATGGACGCAATGGAGTAAGATGTTTTGTAAATTCCGTGACTGTGTAGTATATAGTTTAAAATAATATCAAAAGAAATATTTTCTAATATTTTCTAATATTGAAATGTTTTTTACAGCGCTCAAAGTAAAAGTCTGGAAAAGCGATTGCAAAATTTACAGGAACACTTTACCCTGAGCTTGTACAACAACGTTTGTCGCTCCCTTTTTGAGAAGGACAAACTATTATTCTCCTTTGTCCTTTGTATCTCCATCATGATCAGCCAAAACAGAGTGAACATGGATGAGTTCAAGTTCCTCTTGACTGGAGGAGTGGGTCTTAAAAACACACAGAAAAATCCGGCTGCCGGTTGGCTTCCAGACGATCGCTGGGACGAACTGTGTCGGATGGCAGATGTGACTCCAATTTTCAAAAAGTTTGTTGACAGTTTAAAAGGGCCCAAGTTGAATTTCTGGAAAAAGTTGTACAATCATGCAGAACCACATACTCTAGTCTTTCCCAAGCCTTGGCACGACACTTTCTCGGAATTCCAGAAAATGGTGGTGATTCGATGTATCAGGCCGGACAAGCTGGTTCCAATGGTTGTGTCATTTGTGAGTATCCAACTGGGAGAGGAGTTTATTAGTCCACCGCCATTTGATTTGGCAAAGAGTTTTCTCGACTCCAGTCAGATTACCCCACTGGTTTTCATATTGAGTCCAGGGGCAGATCCAATGATGGCCTTGTTGAAATTTGCGGATGATATGGGATTTGGTGGTGAAAAATTCGAGGCCATAAGCTTGGGTCAGGGTCAAGGTCCTATTGCGAAAGAAATGATTCTTAAAGCTTTTGAGGGGGGATCGTGGGTCTGTCTTCAGAATTGCCATTTGGCACCGAGTTGGATGCCAGCACTGGAGAAAATATTTGAAGACATGCCGAATGTCGAAATAACTCCCACGTTTAGACTCTGGCTTACCAGCTATCCAAGTCCCAAGTTTCCTGTGACAATTCTTCAAAATAGTGTCAAGATGACCAACGAACCGCCCACAGGGTTGAGAGGGAATCTTTTAAAAAGTTACCTATCCGATCCCATTGTGGACCCAGAGTTTTACAATGGATGTCCAGAAAGACACGATACATTTCTCAAGATGCTGTTCGGTCTTTGCTTCTTCCATGCAGTTGTGCAAGAACGAAGAAAATTTGGCCCAATGGGTTGGAATATTAAATATGGCTTTAATGACAGCGATCTTCGTATTACAATTTTGCAACTTAAAATGTTCCTGAACGAATCCCCCGAGATACCCTTTCAAGCCATTACTTATCTGACCGGTGAATGCAATTACGGTGGCCGAGTCACGGATGATTGGGATAGGCGTACTCTTAATACAATCCTGGAAGACTTTTGTTGTCCGGAAATGCTGTCGCAGAAAAAATACAAATTTTCTCCGTCTGGTGTCTACAGCTTACCCCACAAAACAGACTACGACGACGTGATCGCCTTCATCAAAAAACTGCCCATGTCTCAAAAACCGGAAGTATTTGGTATGCATGAAAACGTGGACATTAGTCGAGAGTTGGGCGAAAGTAGAGAATTTTGTGACGCTATTCTTCTCACCCAACGACAAGCTTCTGGAGGAGGGGACGGAAAGTTTGACATCAAACTTGCTGCTATCGCAGCCGACATTTTAGGCAAGCTCCCCAAAAACTATGACCTCGAAGAGGCCCTCAGAGCTTACCCAACAACGTACTCGGAATCTATGAATACCGTTTTGGTCCAGGAAATGGAGCGTTTCAACCGTCTCCTCATCAAAATCCGATCCACCCTCCAAGAAATCCAGAAAGCCATCAAGGGTCTGGTTCTAATGAGTTCCGATCTTGAGCTCCTCGCCTCCTCATTGATGAACGGTAAAGTACCCGCTCTCTGGGCCAAGGTTTCCTATCCGAGCTTGAAACCTTTGGGAAGCTACATTATCGACTTTCTGGAAAGAATCAACTTTCTACAAAAATGGTACGACGAAGGAAAACCCAAAGTATTCTGGGTGTCTGGTTTCTTCTTCACCCAAGCTTTTCTCACGGGTGCCATGCAAAACTACGCGAGAAAGTATACAATTCCCATTGACAAGCTGGGCTTTGACTTTTCCATCCTTTCGACGGACCATTCTGACAGTGCGGCACCAGACGGGGTGTACGTACATGGCCTGTATGTCGACGGCGCAAAATGGGACAGGCAAGTAGGTCATTTGGTGGAAATGTTGCCAAAGGTATTGTGGGATGCGATGCCCATAATTTGGTTCATGCCCACAAAAAAGGATCAAGTTGTGGTCGGCAACAGGTACAGGAGCCCGTTATACAGAACTTCAGAAAGGAAGGGTACGCTGGCTACAACAGGTCACTCCACTAATTACGTGCTACCCCTTCTACTGAATACCAAGGAGCCTCCACGGCATTGGATTAAGAGAGGAGTCGCCCTGCTACTTCAACTTGACACTTGAATTGTTTTAATTTTTACCTGTATCATTTTACACCTGACAACTATAAATGAATAAAGTACTGACCGCATGACTACCTTGTATTATACATTATACAGTTTATTTTTTCAATACAATAAGTTTCATCACGTTGCGTTTCAATAGTTATGCGTGTAAACCAGAGATTTTTTAGTCTGACAATGTGACACAAATAAGTAANNNTTTTTTAGTCTGACAATGTGACACAAATAAGTAACTCACCTTCATAACTTACAGATATTTATATATTGATTATTTTTCATAATTTTGCTCACAAGATTTATACAATGATATAACTACCTTACTAAATAGGTTAACTTGTATTTGATCTACATACAACACTGCATACAACATTCGACAAAAATTCAATCAAAAGTTATAATCATTCATAAATTATAAATACATACCTAATACCTAAATACAATACTAGTTCAAAAAAAATAACCACCCGACTAGAAAAAAAATCATATAAATATTACTACATAATATATATCATAAAAAATTAATGCACTGCATTTATATTTGAGAAACAATGATGACTGAACATCTCACATGATAATATTAAGAAATTAATCTATTTTCACTGCTGCATAAATCTTGTTCAGAAAATAGTACGCAGCGTAAAATCCGAGAGTTGCAGTCAGTAGCCAAAATGTTAATACCATTAAACCAGTGTACGCAAAGTATAAAAGTGTTGGAATGAATTCAGTTATTTCCAGACGTGTGTAAAAGTAAAAGACAGCATACAAAAACATGTAAATTGCAGATCCTCCTGAGGAAAATAGTGCTCGCCACCACCAATGATAGTCCTACAAACACACAACAACAAAGTACAACATTAATTTAAAATGGTTCACTTCTAACAAAAGTGGTTCACTTGTGCGATTTGTTGAACTTACTTCACCGCAAAGCTGAAAGTACACCAGCACAACGGCAATTTGGCTCACAGAAATAAACAATATGGCAAATACAAGGAACAAGAAGCCAAACATGTAATAGAATTGGTTCTGCCAAATAGCCGTGAATATGAAAAATAATTCGATGAACATGGCTCCAAACGGCAAAATTCCGGCCATCAAGGAACTATAATAAAATAATTTTGTCATTGTAATTAACTAACTTTGTGAACTGGACCATTCCAATTATTCAGATAAGCAATTATTTTATTATCTTACCTTGGAAGGGGATGCATGTACCATGGCTGCTTTGGCACCTGGCGAGGAATTTGGTTGGTACGTACTGGGTGCTGGTATGGTTTACGAAATCCAAAATAAGATCCCAAAAATACCAATGGGACCGATATGCCAAACCATAAAAGCAGAAGGGAAACCATTGTGCCGAACGGTACTGCTCCACTGGACGCCTTTCCCCAAATGAAAAAATTCAAAAGGAAACAGGTGGCAAATACGGCGCCAGGAAAGAAAGTTGCAGTCTAATAAAACAATAGATTAAGATTATAATAAGCCGATTTAAAAAAATTGATTTTTTATAAAAAGATTGACAAGAATGAATAAAGAAATGTACCAAGAATGCCTGCTTTTTCCATTCCTTTCCTTTGAGCGTCCTGTACAGTCTTGCAGAATAATACCCAGCAAAGGTGCCCATTACAACATAGAGGAAAATCATGGCTGACATGAGTGCTCCTCTTGCAGCAGGTGAGAGCATTCCAAGCATTGCGAAAACTGTACAAATACATTTATGAAATGAATGTACCTCATATAATATATTACATACATTATATATACTGATACTTGGACTTTAAACCTAGAATTGAAATATTTTATTTTCATACATAGTGTGATCAATGTCATTCCCAAAATTTGAATTCCACTTCCAATCAATGATGCAAATAGTCTGGGATACTTTGGAGGTCTGAAGATATCTCCATGAACAAGTTTCCATCCACTTTCTTCTAGAGCTTCGTCAGCAGAATCATCCATACTGTTATACCTTGCAATATCGCGTCTCAGCGTTCTGATAATGATCATTGTTATAATTCCTTGAAAAAAGATAAAATCAAACCAAAGTTGAATATATTTTCTTTGGCGGCTTCAACTAAATAAAAATGGATAAAATTAATTGCCCATTTTGATTGACCCACCTGTCAAGAAAAATACGACCACGAGCGAGTTAATTATCGAGAACCAATGTATGTTGACATCGCTCATTTTCAAGTATACGTCCCATCGTGAAGCCCATCTTACCTAATAATGAAACAGATTAAGTTATTATGTGGCAGCATGTTCATTAATAGTCATATTAAACTAAATTAATTAACCTCATAAAATCAATCAAAAAATACTTCATATATATACATACATTTGATTCCTTCCACTTGACTGTATAAGTAAAATAGAGTGAGTTATCATCATTGGCTTTAATTTCCTGATATGTGTCACGCGGATCACCCTGAACAGGAGATACGCAACTTTCTTCCTTCACGTCAAGCTTGCTCGCATGAATACTGGATGGTTGTATCTCACATCCAACCACTCTATACTTTTTACTGGCAAGGGACAAGTGACAAACAACAAGATATCAAGCAGGTTAATTGCTGAGATATGAGCATTAATTAATTGCGACCAGTATAATAAAAAGGTTTTTTTCTTCTCTACACACTGGTTATTATCATAAGGCACAACAATAATTTCATTAACATACTCATCTTCTTTGTGGTATAAAATACTAAAGTCCAAATGATTGTTGAGGTACGCACGCTCCGAGTCTGGGGACATAAATC